>APFE031482989.1:98005-142202 GCA_000404065.3 Pinus taeda
GGACCCAGAAATGCTATTTTTAGAACTTTCTATTTTTAGCAGTTTCACCTCTCACCCAATGTGGCCAATGACCTCGCTCGCCAAACTGCTATTTTTAGACATGCTATTTTTAGCAGGTCTATTTTTAGCACATTCTAAATTTAGCATTTCTTGTTGCATATTTTTCAACAACAACAACTACAGGTCTAATGATAGAAGAAGAAGAGAAGCTCTTGCTGATCATGAATAACGTCGTCATCCTCCCAAAATATCAAGGAACTCAAGGTATGGAAATAATGCAACTACCACTCAATTTGAATATTTTCTTATTTTTTCTCTTTCTAGTTCCTCCCCTCCAAATTCGTTTGATAGTTGGTTTGTAGATAGTGGGGCCTCTGGATAGTTCACTGGTAATCATGAAGTCCTCTCAAACATGGTTGAGAGGGAGACAAATTTGAAGATTATTCTTGGGGACAATTCTAGTTATCCTGTGAAGGGGTTTGGATCTAATTCCTTTAATTTGAATTATTGTCCAATCATACATCTACATGATGCCTTGTGTGTTTGGGATTGAAGAAGAACCTTTTATCAATTTCTACCATGGAGGACAAGGGTTTCAAGATTGCATTCATCAATGGAAATGTTCTTGCTTGGCCAAGAAGAATTAGAATGAGAGATTCCTTCACTCTTGGGACTAGAAATGACGTTCTATATAAAGTTTGTGGGAGCCCTATGCAAGCCTTAGTATATGATACCTCTCATCAATGAGAGCTATGGAACTAAAGATTCACTCACCTTTACTATGAAGCCTTGCCCAAGGTGAGAAACATGGTTTCTAGAATGCCCAAAATTCAAGTAAATCAAGAAGGGATTTTGCGAAGGATGTTCCAGTGGAAAACATGCGAGGGGACCATTCCCATCAAGTAGGAGCAGGACCAATGGAATAATACAACTCATTCATTCTGATCTATGTGGACCTATGTCGGTGACATCTCTTATTGGAAAACTGTACTACATAATCTTTGTGGGTGGATTCTCTCACAAAACATGGATATTCTTCTTGAAGTACAAAGACCAAGAATTTGACATGTTAAAGGAATTCACAACACTGATAGAGAATCAAATAGGGAATAGAATAAAATTCTTTAAGTTTGATAATGGGGGAGAATTCATTTCAAATGAGTTCATTGAATTTTGCAAGAAAGCAAGAATCAAGAAGGAGACCATTATACCTTACAACCCTCAACAAAATGGCGTAGATATAACAAAGAACATGAATATCATGGGAGTTGTCCTCGCCATGTTGCATGATAAAAAGCTGCCAAATTTTCTATAGGGTGAAGCTGCTAACACAAAAATCTACGTTCAAAATAGGACTCCTCATCAAGCCTTAGGTTATAAGACTCCCAAAGATGTTTTCACATGTGTGAAGCTTGATGTTGCACATTTTAGGATCTTTGGGTAACCCGTTTGCTTTCATGTGTTGAAGGACAAGAGGAACAAGCTGAAGTTTCAAGAAAGAAAGGTACTTTATTAGCTATTGTGAAAATTCTAAAGCTTATAGAATATATGTACTTGGTTAAGGAACATAAAGTTTAGTAGGGATGTAACATTTGATGAATATGCTACCCTTGGAAAAGAAAGGGACACTCCTCCCCCTGCCAATGTTGAAAGAAGGGATGATGAATTAGATGTACAAGGAGACTCTCATATTCCTAGGCTAAAGACTGATACTGCTAATGATCCTATGGATGCCATGGACCCCTTGGAGCCACCTTTGCATGATCCTCTTGTTAGGAAGAGACCACTATGGCTTTGTGACACTTTACAAGATGACGAGAGGCATGCTACTGTAAGAGGAAATTTTAGGGAAAGTAAGAAGCCATGCAAATATCAATGATATGTTGTGGATATGAGCAACATCATATAGGTTGAACCACACACTTTTGAAGAAGCAGTGAAAGATCAGGTATGGATGGACACTATGATAGAGGAATATGAATCTATCAAGAAGAACGATGTGTGGGAAGTGGTTTCAAGGGCCGAAGGGAAGTCTTTTGTGGCCACGAAATTGTTGTACAATATTAAGCATGGTGCAGATGGAAGTATCGAAAAATACAAGGCAAGATTTATGGATAGAGTTTTCACCCAGAAAGAGTGAGAGGATTATGATGACATTTTTGCACCACTTTCCCGCTATACTACTATTTGATCTATCGTTTCCCTTACTTCCAGCCAGGGACATCACCAAATGGATGTGAAGACCACATTTTTACATGGAATTCTCAAGGAAGAAGTTTATGTTGAACAACCACATGTCCTTAATAAGCATGACAGGAAGAACCATGCATGTAGGCTAAAGAAACAATTTTATGGATTGAAGTAAGCCCCTAGGGAAGCTTGGTATGCCCACATTGATAACTATTCGATGAAGCTTGGATTCATAAGGATCAATGCTAACTCAAATATCTACTTCAAAGTCGTCCAAGACATGCCCTTTCTTTTGGTATTATGTGTTGATGATTTATTCTTAATAGGTGGAGATCTTCTTATTCTTAAATGTAAGTGGGAGTTGGCCTTTTAATATGAGATGAAATAACTTGGATTGATGCACTATTTCCTGGGCTTAGAGGTGTGGCAAAAACCTGGTGAGATTTATCTTTCTCAAGGGAAATATGTTGTAAGGCTACTAGAGATATTTGGCATGGTGGATTGTAAGTCCATGGCCACACCGATGGAGAGAAAATTCATGAAGTTATGTGGAAAATCAGAACGACCTGATCTAGAAAATCAAATTCATGAAGTTATGTGGAAAATCAGAACGACCTGATCTAGAAAATCCTTCTAAGTACGAAGAGTTGATTGGGGCACTAATTTTCTTAGTGAGCACTCGATTAGACATGTTTTTTAGTAAACTGAGTCAATTTATGACCAAGCCTCTTCATGCACATTGGGTTGTTGCTGAGCATGTGCTGAGATACTTACATGGGACTATCAATATTGGACTAAGATATACTAACATAGGTGTGAGACTACATGGATACACTGATGTTGACTGGGCCAGAAATATTGTTGGGAGGAAGAGCACATTAGGGTGTTGTTTTAGTTTGGCATCGACCATCATATCTTGGATGAGAAAGAAGCAAAAGTATATTTCCCTTAGTACAACTGAGGCCGAGTACATTACTGCTAGCATGGCTAGCTATGAGGCAGTCTGGTTGAGGAAGCTCTTTGGAGAGTTGTTTGAGTAGTAACCAAATACAACAATGATATATTGCAACATAAAGAGTGGGATTTGACTGGCAGAGAATCTCATGTTCTATGACAAGTCCAAGAACATTGAGATTAGATATGACTACATCTGAGATATGGTCCTAAGAGGAGTCGTAAGACTCCATCACATTTCGATTGATGAGAAAATAGTTGATATTGTTACTAAGGCTTTGATGAAAGGGGAGTTCTTGGTATTTAGAGAGCAGGTTGGATTGGTGGATGTGACCCTCTTAGGAAAGCGCCATAGCTGATCGAGAACATTGAGCTATGCTCTTCCCCCCTGTTTGAGCTCTTAGGGAGAGGGATTGAGCTGGAGCACTCCTAGGGTTGAGGTAAATTTAGAAAATAGGTGTGTGTTATCCTTACCCTCTATGATAGGTTGTATATCTCCTATTGTCACTATAGGGTGTGTGTGATCCTTTCCATTTATGACAAGTTGTATCTCTCCCTATTAGTTCTAGGATATGACAAATTATACCCCAATATGAATTCTTTCCTAAAAATGGGATTTCAGGGAATTCCACCCATCTGACCAATGGATGAGGATACTTGGGTGCGCGTGATCCTTACCATTTATGATAAGTGGTATCTCTCCCAAGTGATGGGATGTAGGTGTTCTACCACTTAACTCTTGATGGTTAAGGTGGGAATATGAATGGACAATAGGTATGTGTGATCCTTACCTCTTATGGTAAGTTGTATCTCTCCTATTGTCATTGGATATATGGTGGAATATTTATCTCCCCTATGATTCTTCTTCTTCTTTAGATTGAGAGTGTTCAACATAGCAAAGATGAGAAAAAATGAGCAGAGTCATGATATGATAAAATGATGATGTCAAGGAATTCAATATGTAGAGGGAACACCCTCCCTAATAGAGAGTGAGTGTTGAAATTTGGAAACTCATGGAACAATTCGCTCCTTTGTGAATCCATTCTCACCCTCTGTGGACCCTAATATCCCTTGGAAGAATTTAATTTGGACATGGGAATTTTTTTTTTTTTAATGTGGAACCATGACTACACAAAACGTACAAGTCGGCCTAGACCTCACATAAATACATCTAATGTGACATCACTTAGAGGCATCACATCACTTCATCCATTCATCTTCTTTGGTTCAAACAAGTCTGAAAATGGTAGGGTTAGAGCTCACACATGCGAAGAGGAGAGAGAGAAGTCTATTGACTGCGTTGACTTGATGTGTTGGGAGCTTTTACTAGCATTGTTTTTTGGTGTTTGGACCTGGTTTGACTTGGGTTCTTGGACCTGTCTTGGAGGCCGAATTCAAGAGAGAGAAGGTCAGATTTTTTTTGTGCACTTTGACCACATTTGACCCTAGGTCTGAGGTTGGTTTGACCATAGAGTTGATTTTGACTTTGACCAGTTTTATAGGCAAATTTTGTGATTGTTTTGACTAGGTTTGACTAAGGGAAATAGGCTGAATTATTTGTTGCCTTTTCCAAAATTTTCTGGGCACTTTGACCATTGAATGTTGACTAGATAGGGTAACATTGACTAATGTTGACTTTGAACAGAAATTACGGATTTGAATTTTGACCAAATTTGACTTTTTATGCTCATCTTGGATGGGATATTGGTTGATTAATTTGGTTGTTCAAGGATTTGACTTTTGACTCGATGATGCACTTAGACGATGTATCTATCTACTGAACATTTAATGACAATCTAATAAAAGAAGAATTTAGATAGGGTTTCCTCTTTGTGGGATTTTTTCCCTGGTCTTTGGCCAAATCTCTGTATCTCTATTGTTCTTGGTTGTCTTCTATTGTGAATTCGGTTTACCATTTTATCTATAATTCTTATTGATAGTGTAAGAATGAAACTATACTGGATAAACTAATTGCTATTGGAAGAAGAAATGTTATAAGTGATTGTTACACCATAGAACATTGAAAAATTGACATAGCATTGACCATTGTGCTAGCAGAACAAATTACTTGTTAATAGCGTAGCCAAAGTTGGCTGAGACAGTAATGGTTTCTAGTCATTAGCCTTTTCTTATTTGGAAACAGTGTTACAATACTATTTATTCAAAACAAATTTTTCTAATTCGTTATGTAAGGTTCATGATTTGGGTAGCATGAGGATCAAGATATTTTCTTAGACACTTATGTTTTAAAAATAGATAGGATGTAATCTATAAGACTAAGGGCCCTCTGCCTCATGAGGGGTGACAACATCATTGTAATCTCAGAGAAACTATGTATTTGCAGTCCTTTTCTAATATCAATGCAACTGTCATTATTCATGGCTTTATATCCTTTCACCAATTAGCTTGTGAGTTATGTATTTTGGCTCCTTGCTAAAGAGGAGGGGCCCTCCCCTTTAACAAGGATAGCTGAGACATTAAGATAACATAGTAAGGTATTTGGATTTATTTCAGTTTGTTTTATTGTTACTATTATAGATTCTCTTGATGCAACAAGATTAATGATTCGATTGAATTGGAAAATAGTAATCTTTGTCCTTTATGTAGAAGCATAGTCCTGGATCAATCCACACTGTTAACGTGTGTGTTGTCTGTTAGTTTACTGTTGCAATTCTTAGATTTCAATTGATAAATGGTTGTGTTTCTATTATAACATGATTACTCATATTGATTAAGTGATGTTATAGTGAGTTATTTTTATTGAATGAAGTGTTGAGTAAGTGTTTTCTAGGAGTATTGCTTTCCTTTTACAAGAACCACTGAGTGCTCAAGTGGTTTGATTTGCAAGAGTATTTTATTCTACAAGAGTGTTTCCTTTTCAAAACTATTTGTAGAGTATGTTGGATGTCAGAGTGTAACAAAAACATATTTGGAGGGATGAGAGTGAACAATTACAACGAACTGATTTTAAGAGTTTGACATTAAAAAATGCTTGTTGGCATTGTTACATGCATATACTTTGCATTACAACATTGAAATAAAAGACTTACCCTGGTTGATAATTTATGTGTGACTGTGATTAATTGAGCCTAATATAAACACAATTAATTCAACTGACATTTTGGTGTCGTTGCTGGGGAGGTTATTAGAGGTGAATATGTGCAACTAGCATTGACTTTTCTGTGTTGTTTGCAAGTGTGTTAGGTGTGTTCATGCCTCCGAAGTGATAGGGTAGTAAGATGAGAGGTAAGAACCTACACATTGATGCAACAAAATAAATCAATATTGACCTCATAAGGAGTTAGGGCACATAGGATTTCATGAATAAAGAAGAAGAAAACACAGTGCCCTCAAAGATACTAATTGTGTAGGAAAAAGAGGATATGGGATAATGAAGAATCAAGACTTAGGAAAATTAGCATACGTTCAGGAGTTGATTTCAAAAACTAAGGAAAAATCATTTACCCAAGGAACAACCTCCAGCAGGAAAGGGTCTAGTAATCCCATGAAGGTCATCCTCTCCTGGATCATTTGTGTTGGGAGCACATATCAAGGAGGTAGATTCTTATGAGCCTTTTTCCTTAGAAGAAAGCGTGAGGGTTTCTAATATATTTGTATCAATAGAAGAATAATATCAAAACTTTCTAGAGGGACAAGGAGGTACATATAGGCACAATTTGGAATACCATGAATTTTCCTAGAAAAGAAATGACTTGATTATTCTATTTCAGAATTTGGTAGTGCCGTGATATAGTTTGATGGTCATCCTATTGTAGAGAGTTCTATGAAATAGTCCAAACAATCTAAACAATTTTAACAATTGGTGGAATATTCCCCTCAATCAAGGAAACATTAGATACTTGAGCCTGTGTGGCATGCTTTTGAAACTCTGAAGGAGGATAAATGGTAGAAGAAACAATCACTACCTTTGAGTTCCCTATTGGAAATGTTCAAGGGAGTTTTCCAATGAAAAATATTCACCTATTAACCCTTCAAGTTTTTCAAGGTACTGCTAGTGAAGATCTAGATATATTCCTTTTTAAGTTTGAGATCCTGTGTAGGAGATATGATTACATCTTGGATACCCAAAAGTTAAAACTATTCCTTGCTACTTTGAAGGGATAAAATTTAAGGTGGTTCAGGGCACTAGGGGGATCATCTATTTCCTCATGGGAAGATATAAGAAAAGCCTACTTGGATAAGTATCTTGACTACCATAGAACTAGTGATCAAAGATAAGAATTGTTTAGAATTTTCCAAAGAGATGAAGAAAGCTTGGAAGACTATGTAGAACATCTTAATTATAATTTAAGGAGATAGAAGTGTTGTAATTTGGATAAGGACATACTAAAGACTAATTTTATTAGAGGAATGAAGGAGGACTGCTTGTATATGCTAAATCTCATGGGAAAATGAGTCTTATCTAAAGAATCCTATGATACAATTGTTGAACTTTTCTTTAGAAGTTCTAGAGGATCAACAGGAAGGTAGGTCTCAACACGAGATGCCTCTGCCAGGATAAAACGATAAACTAATGGTGGGGAAACAAGAGTAGAAATTAGAAATCTGTTAGAAGACTTCAAATTTGACATTATGAGTTGCCTATATACTCAAATTGATGTGTTAGAGGATAAAAAAAGGCATATTGAAACCCAACAAGATTTACTTCTTTTTCCCTAAACCCGGAAAAAGGGATCCTCTCAAACAATTCCCACTTAATAGTATAGGGACCTGTAACATTTGTGAATGGGAAAATTCTACAGAAAAATGCCCATCATTGCCAGGATTAAACAAAACTTACAAGGAGTCAAAAGAAGAGGCTGAAACAACATACTTCATTGGTTCTAAGAAGCCATGGAAACCTTAGCCACCCGGTATGGTCCAAGATCCTTTCTCTTCTTTTAATTCTTGGTCCAATATGTATATTTATCAGCAAATACAAGACCTAGTAGCCCCATGGCATCCTCCTAAGCATCCTCTAGTCTAGTATCCAATACCTTGGGCCCAATGGCCTTCTCCTCGAAATAAATCACTCTCATGGCCTCAAGCATGGAGAGGAATCACTTTCCCTAATCAACTACTTGTACTAGTAAGTCACCCTTCTTTGTGACCCTAATTACCTATACAACCTAACCCTAATCCAAATAATAAGGCAATTCAATAAAGTGAAACATAAATTCTCCCCAATTACTATATCTCACTTGTGGAATGTAATGAGGTATGATTATGATTAGGGATAATAGTAAATCCAAGGTTTTACCTTGTTATTACAAAACACGAGGGAGATAGTTCGTGATGGGAAGAAACTCCAACTCAAAGGTCATTTGAAAAACAATAGGTTGAACCCTTTGTAGCAACCAATAATACTGCTCATACAACCGATACCACTATAATAGCTAGTACTGATGTAACAACTGATACCATCGTATCAACTATTCTTTTTGAAACAATTGATGTCACTACTATTTGTTGAAAATAGCAACAATAAATGCTAATAATAGAAATGCTACAAATAGCATTTTAGGTACCAGTGTTGGAAATAGCAACAAGGAATGATAAAATAGAAATGCTAAAAATAACATTGCTATAAATAGAATTTCGGGATACATTCCTATTTTAGTTAGTCCCTGAACTAAAATTCAGAATTATAATTCGAATTTGAGCTCAGCGACTGTTTGTAAAATAATTAATTAATTCATCTTGAGTTAATTAGTTGGAGAAAATCAAACATGAAGTCTTTGTGAAGACATGCAACAATTATCCCTTTGATTGAGGAAGTTATCCCTTAATTAAGGAGATCGGGATGAGTTGTACTTTGAGTTGTAATTAGTTAGCTCAGTTATCTGAGTTAAGTCTAGTTAGATTAGTTCCAATAGTTTGTGGAACTGATTGTGAGTTCAATTAGTTAATGCATGCATGCATGTAACTGCTGCACTTCAGATAACTGAATATTCTCTCATAAATAACTCATGCATGTCAGTTTAGTCAGAGACCCATTTGAGATTAGAGGAAGGGACAGTGTACTATCAGTTGGAGGATTTTTCCTATATAGGAAACTAATCCATGCAGAAGGAATTATCTCCTTTAGGACTACGCAGTTATTTCTGAGTTTGGTGAGTTGTGTGAGAGGTGAATTCACACAAGTGGCAGCATTGGACCCCAGGAGAAACTGCACAAGGAAATAGGAGGCTTAGAGGGCCGAGGGAAGGCATATGTTGTGTCTATTTAATCTCTAAGCATCATTGTAAGATTGTACTGAGAGTTGGATAGCTTGTGAGCTAAAGCTTTGTGTAATGCAGACATATTTCCACTTGTATGATATTACAGAGATTGGGGTTTTTAGCCGAGGCTTTCCCTAGAGTATTCTTCTATGTTCATGTGGGATTGTTTTCTCATTCTATGTTATATGTGTTCTATTTGATCTTGCTCATAATCGATTAAGCTTCTGAAAGTTTGTTGTAGAAGTATATATGGTATTTTGCTTTAGTATATTGCATAATCTGTTGATCTACAGTGAGAAATTCTACATGGTATCAGAGAAAAGGTGATCAAAGAGAAGAACAATATACAAAGAAGTGAAGTTCAAAGTTTTAAGTTCCTAATAATAGAATTCGAATTCTTATCACATCTCAAATTTCACCAATGGCGTTCAATGGTTTAAGACTCGAGTATGCGCTTGATGGCAACTTGAATTATATAGCATGTAAGGATCGCATGGAAGCAGTATTAGAGGACAACAATTTGAAGGACTTCATTGATCAAGAAGTCCCTAAGCTAGCAGCACCTAATGCTACAGAATTGGCGAAATGGAATAAATGTGTGGCTAGAGCGAGGAGAATCCTTTTGGAGGGAGTTCAAGACCATATTGTCTCGAGTCTTCATGGGAAGGAGACACCATTTGCAATGTGGAAAACATTGAAGGATCTATATCTGAACAACAATGATCAGAGGAAGTTGGCACTAAAAGACAAGCTTCAGAAAATCAAGTGTGAAAAGGGCGACACGATCTCTACATATCTGAACAAGCTCACCACCTACAGGGATGAGCTTGGAAGTCTAGGAATCACGACAGCCGATGATGATATGGTGAGTCTTGCTCTCCTCGGTCTTCTTATGAGCTGGCATAGCTACCAGGACTTAGTGAATGGAAGAGAGAAACTGCCAGATTGGGAACAACTATGGTCGGCTCTGATGCAGGAGGAGATCAGCAGAAGCACCAGAGATGGTTCTTTATCCAAGGAGGATGAAGAAAATTGCACTTTAGTGAGTAAGGCAAAGAAAGGGAAGGAGAAGGATTCTCATCCCAAATTGAGTTCTTCTCATGGTAGGAAGAAGATTGAAAAATCTAAAGTGCGATGCTTTAATTGTCATGAGGTGGGCCATTATGAAACTAATTGTCCATTGAAGAAATCCAAGAAGGGATCCAAGGAAGGCTCTAAAGGTGAGGCATTGGCTTCT
Organism: Pinus taeda; assembly: GCA_000404065.3. Lineage (NCBI taxonomy): Eukaryota > Viridiplantae > Streptophyta > Pinopsida > Pinales > Pinaceae > Pinus > Pinus taeda. Next base: position 108,608 of record APFE031482989.1, read on the forward strand.
CAGTTCGAATTGGATTTCACCCTCATCACATGCATGGTTTCATCGATGATGGGTTGTGGTTGGTTTCTTGACAGTGGAGCTTCATTCCAAATGATCGGTGATAAGAGTTTGTTCAGTACCTTGGAGAAATACCTCAAGATACTCATAGTGATGGGTAATGATGAAAAGTATAGTGTTTTAGGTGTGGGCACGATTTCTTTTCAGAGGGAGCATGGATCTCACATTACCTTGACAGATGTGAAGTATGTGCCAGGGTTGAAGAAGAACTTGGTATTGATCGGGATGTTGGAAGACAAAGGCTATGATGTAGTCTTCAGTAAAGGAAAGGCTTTTCTTAGACACATCACCACTAGACTGGTGAAGTTGATCTGTTCATGAGTCAAAAAACCTGTATACTCTTGAGGTTCAAGATGCATGCAAAGCCTTGAGGAGCAAGGCAATTGTTGGAGACTTAGTGGTTGAGAGGGAGAGTACATTACCTCTCAACATGCAACGCCAGAAGAAGTCTCAGATAATTGTGGAGGAGCCACAATTGGTGAAGTAGCTTCAGGAGGTTGTGGAGTAACCACAACTGGAGAAGGCAAGAGGAGACCAAGTGGAGGAATCCACTCATGCAGAGACCTCCAGTAGGGGGAAATTTCGAGCCAAGTGGGCAGAGGGATCACATGCATCCATACCTCCAGGTAGGAGGTGGGGCGATGTGGAGTGATAGTCTCAAGAAGGCTGGAATAGGGACAGGATCATTGAGGTACCCAACCTCTTTGATTAGACCTTGCTACGGGAGCCCTGACGAGGAGTAGCAAGACTAGTTGATTGGGTAGAGACAAATGTGGATGGAGTGATAGAGGAATCTTCAACACCAGAGGATGTTTCTAGCCCAACAGGGAGGTCATTTGGAAGATCAGTTACTTACTTCTCAGTAACTGAGTTGCAATGCAGCAGTGGGCATCATGATGCAACATGATGGGAGGAGGTGTAGTGCGGATGCAATACTGGGAGATAGGACCAGCAGCAGCATGGATGTAGCATCAGGAATCAGTGTGATTGATGCAGTCAGAGATCAAAGTGATAGAGGCTAGAATATTCAGTACTGAAGAGCACAGAGGTGCATAGTTTTCAGTCAATAGAGGTGATAACAGTCAAGACTTTGATGATAGAGGCATCATTTGGATTCAAGTTGGATTTTTTTTGTTTCTAGAGTTGTTGGAGCAACAACACTAGGGATAAGTGTTGCATGCATAACATTCCAAAGGTTTAGGATCATGTTCGATTTGAATGCCTTTCTTGTTGAGAAGGAGTGTTGAAAATAGCAAGAAGAAATGCTAAAAATAGAAATGCTATAAATGGCATTTTGGGTACCAGTGTTGGAAATATCAACAAGGAATGATAAAATAGAAATGCTAAAAATAACATTGCTATAAATAAAATTTCGGGATACATTCCTATTTTAATTAGTCCCTGAACTAAAATTGAGAATTAAAATTCGAATTTGAGCTCAGTAGCTCTTTGTAAAATAATTAATTAATTCATCCGGAGCTAATTAGTTGGAGAAAATCAAACATGAAGTCTTTGTGAAGACATGCAACAATTATCCCTTTGATTGAGGAAGTTATCCCTTAATTAAGGAGATCGGGATGAGTTGTACTTTGAGTTGTAATTAGTTAGCTCAGTTATCTGATTTAAGTCTAGTTAGATTAGTTCCAATAGTTTGTGGAACTAATTGTGAGTTCAGTTAGTTAATGCATGCATGCATGTAACTGTTGCACTTCAAATAACTAAATATTCTCTCATAAATAACTCATGCATGCCAGTTCAGTCAGAGACCCAGTTGAGATCAGAGGAAGGGACAATGTACTATCATTTGGAGGATTTTTCCTATATAGGAAACTCATCTATGCAGATGGAATTATCTCCTTCAGGACTGTGCAATTATTTCTGAGTTTGGTGAGTTGTGTGAGAGGTGAATTCACAACGGTGGCAGCATTGGACCCCTAGATAAATTGCACAATGAAATAGGAGGCTTGGAGGGCTGAGGGAAGACATATGTTGTGTATATTCAGTCTATGAGTAGCATTGTAGGATTGTACTGAGAGTTGGATAGCTTGTGAGTTAAAGCTTTGTGTAATCCAGACATATTTCCACTTGTATGATATTACAGAGATCAAGGTTTTTAGCTAAGGCTTTCCCCAGAGTATTCTTCTGTGTTCATGTGTGATTGCTTTCTCATTCTCTGTTATATGTTTTGTATTTGATCTTGCTCATAATTGATTAAGCTTCCGTAAGTTTGTTGTACAAGTAGATCTGGTATTTTGCTTTAGTATATTGCATAATCTTTTGATCTACAGTGAGAAATTCTACACTATTATAGGCCCTATAACAACAACTACTGTTAGTATTAAGACTTGTTTACATCAACCATATCCCGAGATATTAATGACAGTCCAGGCTACCCCTTAACTAGAGTTTTCCTTCTAAAAGAATTGAAAAATATACATGTTCGAATACCACTACTCCAAGCAATCTAAGATGTTCCAATATATAAAGAATCTGCAAGGGAATTCTGTGTCAAGAAACTTGGTAGAAAACCCCAAGATCCACCCACTTTGCATGTGGTTAGAAAACTATCAGAGTTAATTTTAGGAGATATTTCACCTACAAAATATGAGGATCTTGGGAACCAAATAGTGATTGTTCCAAATATCTTGGTTGATTTGGGAACTGTAATTAGTATAATGATGAAGGATATCTTTGAACTATTTGGGTTTACTATTTTAAGACCAACCCCTACTGTGTTGGAACTAGTTGATACGTCTAAATTTGGCCTAAAGAAATATTAGAGGATATAGTTATGTTAGTTGATTCTTGGGAATACCTAATGGATTTTGTAGTGTTGCAACCCAAGACACACCTAAGAGGACATCCCATAATCTTAGGTAAGACGAGACCGACCGCTACAAATGTTTTTATTATTTGCAGATATGGATTTATGATAATATCTGATGGGACTACTACCAAGAATCTTGTTCTATATCCTCAAGCTAAGATGCATGCTAAATATGAGAATTATTTATGGCCATAATTTGAACAAGAGGGAGATGATGCATGACCTCTTCTCATAATTGGAAAATCATTATATTTTAAAATGAGATTGAGGACGATACCATTAATAATTTTATTAATGACCCCTTTGTTGTTACACAACTAGTATCTCGGTTATTGAGTTATATCGTGGACAAATACAGTGAGTTAGAAACCACTGATGGTCCTACTATGGAAGGAATACCTACCGACCCTAGTATTAAGAGTATTCTAGTCGAGATAGAGCCTATAAAGACCTTGAATATTAATCCCAATCTATCCCCTAGACAAACAGATAAATTGATACAACTACTGAGAAATTACAAACATACTTTTCCATGGGACTATAAGGACATTAAAGGTTTCCAACATGTCTACCAAGCTCAACGAAGAATGAACCCTGCCTTGAAAGATGTTGTTAAGGAAGATGTTAGGTCCCTGTAATACTAGTGTATCACCATTATTATTATTGTCAGTGTATCCCCCTATTGTTATTGTTGTGCCCATGTATCCCCCATGTTTTTATTTTTGCGCCCCATAGAAGCCCACCACTCTTATTGTTGTTCCCTTACATTATTATTGTTATGTAGGCTATGATTATATTGTGACCCCTTAGACTCCTATATATACCAAGGAGGTCTTATCATTTGTATCATCCAAAAATTGTTCATTTATGTAATGTAAAGGAGGTTTCCCTCTCAAAGAGGATAATTTTTAAATCATTGATCTACTTTTTCTTCTATTTTGTGAGCTGGTTGCATAACATTTGGTATTAGAGCTTTGGATTCTAGGCTTTTGCTACTTCAAATAGGCCATCTTGGAATTTTCACTAATTTTTATTTTATACAAGGCTTTAGATGCTGAAATTTCGATCATGTGGAGTAGAAATATTGGTGAACTTCATGTAAAAAATTCAGTTCTTGGTTCACTATATTTTATGAGATATGGTCGGAAGAAGTTAGGGTTCTTGTAGGCTCCAGAATTCAATCTCAAACATGTGACCTAGGGAAAATTAGAATAACTTTCTCTTTGAGCATCAAATTTAAATTGTTAAAAGTGACTAAAAGAGGACAAACTTTAGTAATTTTTGTGTATAAGTTTTAGAGCTGAAGGTTGAAACAATGACATGTGGCTTTCTATAAATGTTCCCTCTACTGAACCAATCTATAATCAAACCATTGTGGGAGATTAGACATAACTCTTTCTTGAAGAATCCAATCTCAGTCTAAGTTATGGGGTTGGAAAGAAGACTTAGAGGGATACTACAAGATTAAACTTTAGACCTCGTGTATCTAAAATTACATAGATACAATAATTTCAATATCACGCTGTTAAAAAGCAAGAAAAAGGTGTCTATTTTTTTAAATTTTGCATTACTTTTGTTTGAAAAATCAGTTTGAAGTGATTCAAAGGGAATAGTGAAGCATATATATCATTGTTTGATTCTAAAATGCCTTGAAACAAAAAAATGGACACACCTAGTAAGAAAACAAAAATCTCTTCTATGACGTATGAAGAAGAGGAAGAAATGAAACATGATATACCCAAGTTACAGGGCCAGGTGGAACAAATATCACACTCACAAAAAGTGACAAAAATGAATTGGAAGCCATGATGAATGTTAGCATAGATGGTATAAAAAGGGACATGGGATTTTTAAATGATGATTTAAAATCATATATGGAAGCAATGATGAATGTGGAGATAGAAGGGTTGAAGGAAGGTTTGGCAAAGTTTCTAGAAGAAAGGCTTCCTAGTGTTGACAAAGTAATCCATGAAAATCACGATGAGGAAAAAACGAATATGAATTATGATTTTAGAGACTCCAATGTTGGGTTTAAGAACCACCACATTCCAAAGATCAATATGAGGAAGTTTGATGACAAGGATCTTATAACATGGATACTATAGATGGAGCAATATTTTGACCTCCATGATGTGCAACACACACAATAGGTATGCATTACATCTTTATATTTAGAACCCAATCAATTTTTATGGTATCAATGGATTTGTTCTCGTAAATCACTTGTTACTTGGTAAATTTTTACGGAGGAAATGATTGAACATTATGAGGATACAAACATAAACACCTTCTTTAGCTAATTGATAAATCTCAAACAAAAGGGTTTAGTGGTGGAGCACATTGAGAAATTCCAAAAATTGAATATCAGGGTAAACGATATTCCAGAGGAGCATAGGATTGATGTCTTCATAGGGACTTTAAAGGATAACATCCAAAATGAGGTTTGCCTTTAGGAACCTGATTCATTGGAGAAGGAATTCAGGGTGGAAAGAAAAGCCGAAAGAAAAATTATGGCAACAAGGAAGCCTGCCACTCATAACTATAAAGATGGAAGTGTTGCTTCTCCTAACCTTGCACAACCTACAAGGTTGACACACAAAAATTGGAGGAAAAAAGAGCAAAAGGGATTTGTTACAGTTGCGATAACAAATACACTAAAGGTCGTAAGTGCGCTGAGAAGAAATTATTCCACATAGATTGTGAAGAGAAGGAAGAAAAGGAATAAGAAACATCAAAAGAGGAGGATATACGCTAGGAACCAACCCTAAATAAAGAATAAATGAATCCGACCATATCTTGTAATGCATTGGCAAGAATTACCACTCCTCAAAATCTCAAGATATAATGATATATCAAGAAGAAAAAGGTAATGGTGCTCATTGATTCAGGTAGTACCCATAATTTTATTCATTGTAAGATAACCACAAAATTAAATTACTTCTTATATCCAGCACCAGAGTGTCAAGTGATGGTTGCAAATGGAGGAACTATAAATTTCTCTGGAAAGTGCCATATTATCAAACTAACCATGGGGGAATATGTATTGAATAGTCCAATGCTTTCCATTCCAATGGGTGGTGTTGATGTTGTACTAAGAGTCCAATGGTTATAGTCTTTGGGGACGATAGCTTTTAATTTTCATGAACTTTTCTTCAAATTTTTTTGGGAAGGAAAGGAAGTTGAATTAAGGGGTATCGCAGGGAAACCAGGAAAGATAATCAACTCTAATGACTTGACAACGCTTCTAAATAAAGAAAAACGTGATGTGATTGCACAATTATGCTCACTAGAGGTTCAAGCATCAAAAGCATCTGTTTCTCCAGATTTCCAAAAAGTCTTGGACAATCATTCCAAGGTATTTGAGATGCCCAAAGGAATCCCACCTATTTGTGATCATGATCAAGCTATTCATTTGATTCTAGGAATTGTTCCTCCACACATCAGACCTTACAGATATCCCTATGCCCAAAAGAGTGAAATTGAACATATGGTTGGAGAAATGCTAGAGTCCGGTATAATTCAACCTAGTCAAAGTTCTTTGTATGCTCCAGTAGTATTGGTGCATAAGAAGGATAGATCATGGCATATGTGTCTGAATTATAGGGAGCTCAACAAGATCAATATTAAAGATAAATTTCCCATTATTGTTTTTGATGAATTGTTGGATGAATTACATGGAGCAATTTACTTCACCAAGCTGGATCTTCATTTAGGATATCATCAAATTAGAATGAAGACTAAAGACAATCCGAAAACAAAATTCAAAACTCATGAGGGTCATTATGAATTTTTGGTCATGCCTTTTGCCCTTACTAATGCACTTTCCACATTTCAAGGTTTGATGAATTCCATTTTCAAACCCTTAGAAAATTTGTGTTAATATTTTTTGATGATATACTAATCTACAATAAGTCATGGAAGGATCATGTTCAACATGTTGAGAGGTTGCTCAAACTATTGGAGGAGAAACAATTATATGTAAAAACCTCCAAACATTTCTTTGGAGTACACGAGGTCGAATATTTGGGTCATATTGTATCTCATGAGGGTGTTAAGGTCGACCCTAACAAAATTAAATCCATTAAGGAATTGAAAATCCCCACAACCATAAAGCATCTTAGAGGATTTCTCAAGTTGACATGGTATTGTTGCAAGTTTGTTAATAATTATGGGAGAATAGTAGCACCTCTAACAACTTTACTAAAGAAAGATGTATTTTTTTGGACTCAAAAGCAACAAAGGCCTTTGAACTTCTTAAAGAGGAAATGTGTCAAGCACTCATGTTAGCTACACCAGAATTCACAAAAACCTTGATTGTGGAATGTCATGCCTCAAGAAATGGAATTGGTGTTGTTTTAATGCACGAAGGAAGACCCATTGCTTTTGAAAGTCGTCCAATCAAAGGAAAATATTTATGCAAACCTATTCACGAGAGGGAAATGTTGGCAATACTACATGAACTAAAGATGGCTAATGGGAAGACACTTCAACGTTAAAACAAATCATGATAGTCTGAAATACTTTTTGGAACAAAGATTATATTCAAAAGAGAAACAAAAATGGGTCACAAATATGTTGGGTTATGAATTTGAAATCATTTACAAAAAAGGGAAGAAAAATGTTGTTGTAGATGCTCTCTCAAGAAAGGATTATGATGTGGAAGCATTTCTTTGTGCAATTTCTATAATCCAACCTGATTGGATAATCGAAGCAAGGGATGAATAGAAGAATAACAAAGAGGTGTGGACACTCATTCAAAAGTTGCAACAAGATCCCAGTACATATGATACATTTAGCTGGAAAAATGATTCATTATGGTACAAAGATCACTTATATATATGTAAGAATTCCCAATTCAAGGAAAATATTCTTTTGGAATTGCACACCCGCCCCCCCCACCCCTAGCAGGGCACTCAAGATTTTTAAAAACTTACTAGAGGGTCAAGAAGGATTATTATTATTATTATTATTATTTTTCTTTCCGGATGACCTTAAATATGATATTCATAAGTTTGTGGCATAATGTTTGGTTTTCCAACAAAATAAAGTTGAGACAATTAAGATCTTGGGTCCATTACAACGTTTAGCTATTCCAAGTCAGTATTTGGAGGAGGTCCCAATGGATCTTATGACAGGTTTACCCAAGTCTAAAGGAAAGAGTGTAGTCATGATGGTAGTTGATAGACTTACCAAGTATGCACACTTTTGTGCATTATCTCATCCTTTTAAAGCCAATATAATTGCTACTGCATTTACGTAAACAATTCAAAAGCTAGATGGAAACCCAAATATTTTCTTTTCTTGGTACTCAGTTATCTCATAAGTCATCTTATCATCTTCAATCTGATAGGAAAACTAAGATGGTGAAGAAATGTTTGGAAGGATATTTTCGTTACTTTGTATCTGATAAACAAACACAATTGGTCAAGTGGTTACCTCTCGCTAAATGGTGGTATAACACTTCCTTCCATACTACAACAAAAATGACCCCATTTATGGCACTTTATGGATGTCATCCACCATCTATCATACCATATTTAAGAGAAAACTGTAAGGTTCAAGAAGTGGAAGATCGCATCGAGCATTAACAACAAGTTCTTCAAGTGTTAAAGGTTAACCTCACTTTGGCACAAAATTGAATGAAACAATAGGTAGATCAACATCGCGGTGAAAGAAGTTTTGACGTAAGCAATTGGGTATTTTTCCAACTACAACCACACAAACAAATGTCCCTTAAGCAAGATAAAAAGGATAATAAATTATCACCCAAGTACTATAGTCCTTACAAGGTGTTGCAAAATATTGGTACTATGGCATACAAATTGGAGCTGCCAACATCTTCCAGAGTACACCCAGTTCTCCATGTTTGATGCGTAAAGAAGGTTATTGGTGAAAATATCCCAGTACAAATCTTGTTGTCAGAACTTGAAGAAGAAGGAAAAATCATATTTGATCCTGAAGGTGTCACAGAAACAAGAACCCAACAACTACGAAATTGATTCTCAGAGTATCTCATTAAGTGGAAGAACTTACCCGTTGAAGATTCCACATGGCAGGATGAGAATTTTATACAGAAGCATCCGAAACTACTCAAATGTTGAGGAAAACACTTTTTTGAAGGAGAGGGGCATGTTAGGTCCCTATAATACTAGTGTATCCCCCTTATTGTTATTGTTAGTGTAGCCCCCTATTGTTATTGTTGTGCCCCATAAAAGCACACCATTTTTATTATTGTTGCTTGACATTATTATTATTATGTGGTCTATGATTATATTGTGACCCATTAGACTCCTATATATACCAAGAAGGTCTTATTATTTATATCATCCAAGAATTGTTCATTTATGTCATATAAAGAAGGTTTTCCCCTCGAGGAGGATAGTTTTTAAGTCGTTGATCTATCTTTTCTTTTGTTTTGTGATCCAGTTGCATAATAGAAAAAATTCAAAAAGTACTAAATCCAAATCTCATCTACCCAAATTATGACAGTCAACGGGTACCTCCACTTGTCATTGTTCCTAAAAAGAATGACAAATGGAGATTTTTTTTTTACTATAGGAAGCTTATTAAAGCCACTCAAAAGGACCATTTTCCATTGTCTTTTACTGATCAAGTTCTTAATACCCTGTCTATTAAAAAGTTTTTCTCCTTTCTTGATGGGTTTAGTGGATATAATAAAATTCAAATTTCCCCTGAAGATCAGGACAAGAGTACCTTCACATGCCTGTGGGGTACATTTTCTTGTACAATCCTCCCTTTTGGACTATGTAAATCACCAACAACCTCCCAATGTGTTGTGCTAAGATCTTTTCTGATTTTGCTAATGTTAGTTTTTATAGCATCAGAGGTGTTCTAGACTCGAAACTTTATGGAGAGGCTAGAACACATGAGATATCCATAACCCAAAAATCATTTTTGGAAATTCCACCTAGAAGTGTCTCAATTAGATTATTAACCTATTTATAATTATTTCCTAAGTATAAAGTTAGGAAAATTAGTTAATTAATCATTATTAATTGAGATCAGGTGCAAATCATCTAGCAACTCACACAGATCGACTGGGAGATAATATGGGCCCTTGATTAAGTTTTATTTTTGGCAGTAATAGGTCCAATAAATTATTATAAGAAGAAGTCAATGGGTAGATGGAGAACACACTTGTGAGAACCTCAGAGAGTTTGACTTCCTTGGAGAGTTCTGTTTTCTAGAGAGTCAACAATGTTGGGAGAGTTCGAGTTTTATTAAGGAAGTAGAGATAAAGAGGGGCAGAGACAATGAGGCCAAAAGAAGTTTTCCATATATGATGAGTGCATTTGCAAGGAGGCATAGATAGTCACGGTGAGGTTGACGCATGAGCAACACAAAAGCCTCTAGAGGCAATTCAATTTTGCTGGAGAGAAGTCGAGTTTCAATTCTAGAGGTTGGGAAAGGGTTTTAGAAGGTCGTAGAGACAGTTTCTCATCCACATGTAGACAAGATGATTGATTCAGGCTGAGCATAAAAGGGATTGTGCTAGGGTGACAGAGGCCTGCGTAGAGGCAATTTGGACGATTACTTAGAGCTGAAGTCAAAGTTCTAGTTTGTCTGTGGGGTGAGGAAAATTCCTCACTAGATTTTTGCTAGTATTTTTCTCTGTGGGATTGCGAGATTCAACATCCATATTGTAATTATAATTTGTTAAATTAGTTAACAATTAGAAGAATAATTTGCAGTTGTTGCAATATAATTTCATACTTGAAATTTTCACATCGTATCAGAGCATGAGTGATCAGTCGGGAAGCTCAGAAGCGGAGAAAGGAATTTCGTTGTTTAGAGGGAGTAGCTGGTCAAAATTATCAGAGGCTGTGCAGTACCCAGACAGACAAAACAAATTGCTGGGGCAATGGTTTGATTTTCAGTTGTAGGTTGGAAAAAAAATTGATTTGCCTAGAATAATGATTCCAACAGTCAGCGGAAGCAACACCAACTAATATTTTCACTAAGTAGATTCCTTGGGTGGACCCATAACTTTTTGCAGTAGTTTGTAGCAGCAAAACCAATGCTAGGTGGAAGAGGAAAGAACACACAACATAGGGAAAGTTTCTCTCATGGGACTTTGAGTTGTAGAAGTCCAATTTTCCTTGTTGCAGGTGGTAGTAGTTTCTAGCAGGACTGAGCATTCCAGAAGGTAGTGTGAAAAACAGAGCAATAACTAAGCAAAGGAAAATAAGGAGTTTTTGATAGTTTCATAAATGGTCACAACTGGGCTTAGAGATCAAGATAGGTTGGAGGGAGCTTCCAACTATGTCATCTGGAAGGCTAGGATGTCCTTCCTTCTAGATGAACATGGCCTGAAATCCTATATAGATAATGTGATAGCAGTACCCCTAAACCCTAATCAGCTCAAGGAGTACATAAGAGAAATGAAAAAGGAAAAGTGGATAACATTGGATGGAGTCTGAGATCATATACTCACATTTATCTGGCAATATCATGACCAAGGAGATGTGGGATGGTATTTCCACGCTACATTAGATTTCTTCCGAGCAACAGAAAATGTTTCTCCCGCAGAAGCTGGGAAATGTCAAGATGTAGAAGGGTGAGAGCATATATGCCTTTCTCACTTAGATTTAGGAAGTCCAAGATCAACTAACAGCCACTGGGGAGATTCCCAACCCATAGAGATTGTACAAATGACACTAAATAGTGTTGTGGAGGATTGGCAGTTGTTTATCCAGAGTATCTTGGGCAAAAACACATTTCCAAGATGGGACAGGATGTGGGTCGATCTACAATAGGAGGAGTTGAGGCATGTTGTGTTGAAGAGTACCACCAACGGAAGCAACAACAAGGGCATGATGAGGGAGAAGGAAGAAGAAAATGTGGCTCTAGCATGCAAGGATCCTAGTCAGAGGAAGGGGGAGTAGAAGAAGAAGAAGGACCTATCAAAGGTCAAGTGCTTCAAATATGGTGAGTTTGGTCACTACAGTACGTAGTGTCCTATTAGGAAGAAGGACAAGTAGGAGAAGCATGACTAGGCAACAGAGTCAACAGAAATAGAGAAGTTGTCCTTTAGGTTGGAGAAAGACTTCACTGTGATGGCAACCATACCTCCAGAGTGAGGTGGGGCGACATGGAGCTATAGTCCATAACTGCAGAGATTGGGCATGATCCTTGAGGTGTCCTCATCATGGATCAATACCTTGCTACTTGGGCCCACAATATTTAGTAGTAGGATGGATCAGTGCTAGTGATGCAATCACATTCCAAATTGACAGTTGCAGACCAATAACAGTTATGTGTTGAGGAGCGCAGTGCAATGTTGGCACCAGAGCAGGTAGCTTAGTGTAGATTTGGAAGCAACACAAATTCTTCAATAGATAATGCAGATGCTAATAACAATCAAGACTAAGGATACATATGCAACAAACATAGATGATTCATTATTTCATATGCTTCTCCATTGTAGTTGTTGCAGTTGCAACAACAACATATGAGAGGGAGTTGCAGTACGAATGCAGAGTTGGCAACAATGTCAACAACAACACAAATGCAACATCAAAGTTGTGCAATGGTTGGTGGGCAGTGGTAAGCACTCATAATGACCAGACATCAAGAACGTGACAAAGGGTGGTAAAAAGACATGGTGTTGTGACAGTTGTGCAACATTAGAACACCTTACTCACTAAGAGGGAGTGTTAGTTTTTGTAGCATCAAAGGTTTTATAGTCTTGAAAATTTGTGGAGAGGCTAGAACACATGAGATCTCGATAACCCAGAAATTGTTTATGGAAATTCCACATAGAAGTGTCTCAATTAGATTATTAGCCTATTTTTATTTATTTCCTAAGTCTAAACTTAGGAAAACTGGTTAATTAATAAATATTAATTGAGATAAGGTGCGAATCATCAGGAAACTCACACAGATTGACTGAGAAATAATATGGGCCCTTGATTAAGTTTTAATCTTAGTCTTTGGAGGTACAATAGAGGATTATAAGAAGAAGTCAATGGGTAGATGGAGAACACACTTATGAGAACCATAAAGAGTTTGATTTCCTTGGAGAGTTCAATTTTATAGAGAGTCAGCAGAGATGGGAGAGTTCGAGCTTCAGTAAGGAAGAAAAGAGAAGGAGGGCAGAGACACTGAGGTTGGAGGAAGCTTTTCAGATCCAATGAGTACATTTGCAGAGAGGCAAAGATAGCCATAGTGAGGCTGACACAGGAGCAACACAGAAGCCTCTACAGGCAATTAAGTTTTTCTTGAGAGAAGTCGAGTTTCAGTTCCATAGGTCGAGAAAGGGTTCTAGAATGCCATAGGGACAATTTCTTAGCCAAAGGCACACATGACGACTACAAGAGAGGTTGATTTAGGTTGAGAAAATAAGGAACTATGCTAGAGTGACGCAGGCCTGTGTAGAGGAAGTTTGGACGACTCACTTGAAGTTGCAGTCAAATCCCATATTTTCTTGTGTGGTGAGGAAAATTCCTCACTATAATTTTTCCAGTATTTTTCTCTATAGGATTGCTATATTTGACATCCAGATTGTACTCAAAATTTCTCACTGCTGCATAATAATAAAACCCTCAGCTGCTACATCGGTTTTCCCAAGTTGGGGTTTTCCGGGGACATTTGTCCAAAAATAACTATGTTAATTTTTGTGTGTGTGTGCTAGCATATTTCTCAGTTTCCAACGCTATTATTTTTCCGTAGTTTTATTTATGAAGGTTGTAGTGTGATTTATTTAGTATTTTCTGTAGCAAATAAATTGTTAAATTAATTAATAATTAGAATAAAAATTTCCAGCTGTTGCAATAGAATTTCAGACTTGAAATTTTCACAGTTAATGACTTTATGGAAATATTTATGGATGATGAGTTTGATGAAGCCTTGAATAATATTGAAAAGGTACTTGACCATTGTATACACACCCATCTCTCTCCCAGCATTGAAAATTATCATATGATGATGAATGAGGGAATCATGTTGGGACACTATCTCTTTCTTGCAAGTATACAGGTCGACCCAACACAAATCAAGATAATTTTGAAGATCCCTACTCCTAAGATTCAAAAAGAGGAATGCAACTTTTTAGGGCATGCGAGTTATTATAGGTACTTCATAATTTTTTTTCTATGATTGTGAGTTTTCCCTATTAACGAAAGATAAAAAATATATGGACTGACAAGTGCATAATTTCTTTTGTAGAGCTCAAGAGCTGTGTAACAACCACTCCTATATTTCAAGGAATAAACTAGGCCTTGCCATTCCACATCTCCATGGATATCTCTAATACAACCATTGGGGTGGTGCTGAGACAAAAAGAAGAAAATGAACCTTATGTCATCTACTATATCAACAAGAATCTAACTCTTGCAGGATTAAATTATACTCTAGCAGAGAAGGAATTTCTTTCTATTGTATATGCTATTAATAAATTTAGGCATTATATCACCGACTATCAAACTTTTGTACATATTGATTATTATTCTATTCATTTTTTAATGAACAAACTAGTCACTAATGTTAGGGTTACTGGGTGGTTGTTGTTATTGCAAGAATTTAATATCACCCTTATATATAGGCTCATGAGGGATATTGTTGTTGCTAATTTTCTTTCCAAATTGCCTAAAAATGATCGTAATTTTCCCAATGAGGATTCTAAACTAGATGAATGTCTTTTGCAATTTCCACTTACTCACCTTGGTATGCAGATATCACTAATTACCTTACTGTAGGAAATCTTTTGTATCACCTTTCTCTTAGGGAGAAACAAAATATCATTCAAAAAAGTTCTTGATATTTTTGGTTAGATGGATATCTCTTCCATACCAGTCTGAATCATCAAATTATAAGGTGTGTAAGAGATGATGAGTTTCATGACATCATAAAGACTTTTCATGGTGAGCCTTGTGGAGTTCACTTTATGGATAAAAGAATAAGTCATAAAGTGATTTAGATAGGCTATTTTGGCTTATCATATTCTAGTATGCAAGGAAGTATGTACAAGGGTGTGACAACTACCAGAGGATGGGCCAACCTATCTGATTAGATGAAATGTTGTTACAACCTAAATTAGTGATGGAGCCTTTTGAGAGATGGGATTTAAATTTTGTAGGACCAACCAATCCACCATTTCAACAAAAGTCTTACATTTTGGTATGCACAAACTACACCACCAACTGGGTTGAAGCTAAGGCACTTATCAAGGCTACTGAATGGGTTGTTTCAATTTTTATAGATATCTTTGTTCGATATGGAGTGCTAAAGGATATAATTATAGATGGAGGAACACAATTTACTTCATAGCTCATACAAAATGTTGTCAAAAAATATAGTTTTAATCACCAAGTTACTTCAACTTACCATCCACATGCTAATGGGCAAGTGGAAAGTACTAATAAAGTGTTTGAAGCAATTCTTACAAAAACTATGGTAGGCCACCATCGAGATTGGGCTAAAAGGATTCCAAAGGTGTTATGGGCTTATAGAACTACTCGAAAAAATACCACATGTTTTTCTCGTCATGAACTTTTGTATGGTAAGAATCATGTCTTTCCCATTAAATTTGAAATAGAGATATTCAGAACCGCCTTGGAGGTGAATCTAGATTTGACTATAGCACAAAAACATCGATTAGATCAGCGGAATGGGTTAGGAGAAATGCACTTGGCTGTTATGCAATGTATTGATATTATCCAACAACAACATTCCAAGTGGCATGACATATTTATTAAAAAGAAGGTGTTTCAAAAAGGTGAATGGATTCTATTGTATGGTTCAAAATTTAAAGATTTTAAGGGAAAGGTTTGTACTAGGTTGCTAGGTCCTTACGAAGTGGATGCAGTCTTTGACAATGGGATTGCACGAATAAAAACCATTGATGGGTCGCAAATATCCTTTCTTTCCACTGGACACCATCTTCAATTTTAGCATAATCCAAATTCTAAGGATTCATTTATTAATATTGTCTCAGAATTAGACCTTGAAGTTGTTGAGGCAAAGAAAAATATTCCTCTGCTGCCAACAATCTAATTCATTCTCTTTAATATATATATATTCTCTTTGTTTCTATTAAAAGTTTGATATTGCTGATGACATTATCGTTGATATATAGCATGGAGTGCCACTGCTAATACACACTAGGTGCCCCTGCTGAGTACTGTAAGTTGCTGCTAATATAGATTAGACTGTACCTGTACCTATTGATTTTTGTAAGTTGCTAATACAAGACCATATTGTACTTGTACCTACTAATTACTATAAGTTTCTATTGAAGACCTGACTGTATCTATACCTACAAATCACTACAAATTGTTTCTATACCTGCTAATCATCAAAAGTTGTTATTGTAGATACACCACATGTACCTACTATTATTAGAAATATTGATATTGTCACCTATGGTTCTACATTATTATAAGGGATTTTTCTGACATGCGAATTATTTGTACTGTCATGACTACATTAATAGACTTCCCCTAAGGCAATTTCCATGAATTTGCTGCCACACATTTTCATTCGAGTCAACATTGCCCTCAGAGTCACCACATCAACATGATTGGTAAGTCTACAATATGCAAACTTCCATTATTAACTCGCATTACTGTGATTAAGGATAACATGAATCTTCTATTACATTGGTCGAGGACGGCCATCATTTCTAAATTTGGGGGGGGGGGGGGTGGTGTGGATTTGTATTGTACTCTTGTATAATGCACCATCACTATCCCAATTTGACTTGTGATAATGAAATCATGTATTCATAATGTCATTTATCATTTTTCTATCATTACTCCAATGAAATTTGACATGAATATTTTGAAATCCCTCTAAATCATCCATACTACTTCCCAATTGTGGCATAAAAAGTTGACTTATACCCTGCCATAACTAAAACTTGACAATTCCAGTGAACTTAACATTCTCTTTTCAACAAGCATTTACACGAACAAGTTTTTCACCTATAGCCATGGATCGAGCAATGGTTTGACATGAACCGAATTTTGTTGATGCCTTAACGAATTATCCAAGAGCTCATGGTATATTCCAGGCCATAGGATGGCTAAAATATTTTAACAGGTTGCAAGGGTTTAATGAGTAAATTACTTTACAATTTTCACGAAATTTGAATGCATAGGGTTCAGTGGTAAGGGGAGTACAAATCGTTGTTATAAAGAATGTTATTTCCAGAGTAACAACCCTACCTTAGATATGATTATGCTGGTTTGGGTGGAAATTTTTAGTTCCAATGACTGAAGCTACATTTTTACAAGAAGGTGAGGAGAGAAGGTACAAAGGGAAAGGTGTGCATATGACATAGAACTTCCCTTCTGCATCCATGGGTAGATTTATCTTACTTCATTCAAAAGTTTATAACTTGTGAAGGATGTTTTAGGGTTATTTTTAATTTCCATTTCTAGCTGCTAGCACACGTGTAACAAAAAATTAATCGAAATGCCCCACTATCTTTTGAAATAATTACAACACATGGATGATGTTGTTTGACATGCCAAACACTCAAAAACATGGGTTGATTAAATTGATTATAATTGATTCGCTTGAACAATAGGGGAGTACATGGGAAATGTTGTTGGCCGGTATAAGAGTACCAAATCAGGAAGAGGAAGAAGAGTGTGATACAAAGGCCTTGAAACAAAGAAGGAAAAACCTAGTAGAAGGAGTGTTTCCTCTGATGAGACACCTATTTGAAGCCCTCAAGAGGAATTCCCTGTAGAAACTTCTCCTATTGATACACCAACCAAAGACTCTTGCCTATAAAAGGAGTGCATTTTGAAACACTGGTAGATGTTTATAGTGGATAGTCTGAAGGTTATGAATATTGAGCATGCCCTATTGAGGATGAAACACCCCCACAAAAGAAGGTGAAGAAAATTCTATTGAAGAATCCAGTGGGAGGTCGATTCCCAAGGAAAAGGGTTAAAATTATTGTTACATTGTCATCTTCTCCATCATCTGGGACCCCCATCGTCACTTAAGAATTGAAAATTTTAGAGGAACAAGATAGCTAATATAAAGAAGAGGAATTAGCACAAAAACAAGGTGTTGACCCCCCACCCAGTAAGTCCGAGTTTGATCCTCTGTCTCAGTAAATTAATGATTTAATGAAAGAAAATGAAAATTTAAGAAATCATCTTGATTTGAATAAAGAGAAATTTTATTTAAGAAATAATTAGAATTAGAAACCCTAGATGAGTTAGTGGAAATGGTAGGCACACCCTTTGATACTAATAAAACTAGGAAGCCATTATGAAAAGTATGTGGGGAGCTTCTTGAAGAAGTTGGTTATGCAAATGAATAAATCCAGAACCTAATGGCTGTTTTAGTGGGAGTAAAAGTAGAAGTTAAATTGGAGAGTGTGAAACTTTAGGCTACACTTCAAGAACCTATTGACAATAGGCTATTGTCACACAAGAACCAACAATTAAAATAGAGTGGCTTATGGCGTTTTCAGGCTGCACCATAAAAACATGTTGATGACATTACTTTCACACAAGAACCACAAGAACCAACAGTCAAAGCAAAGCCATAATAAAAATGATGATACATAAGAACCTATCGATGATACTGTTTTTACACAAGAACCAATAGTTGACGTAGTTCAACTGTAGGAAAAAGGAGAATAATTGAAAAAACAAGAGAATTGGTAGGAATTTATTGAAATAATTATTGTAAAAACTATAAAAACAATAACAATAATGGATACAACACAACTAGAGTATGAAGAGCATGTGAGTTAGGTATTTTTATTTGATGAATTAAGTAAATGAAAATGATTGGTGTCCTCGTTGCAAGAAGTAGTGATCCCTTTGAGGGAGCATGTGAAAATTGTCCACAATCTTAAGAGGGCTTTGGTCAAAGATCTAATGCTTCAAAGATTAAAATGGGATAATATTAAAGAGTGGAGGAATAAGGAAGAAACACAAGTGAATGATTAATAGGATAAAGTTCATCTATTATAGGAGGACAAAGAACAAATGTATGACCTGACACATAGTGCATTGATCTTTATGGGACCTTGTCCTACCTATCCTTTGTTCTTACAAGAAAAAACTCTTCCTCTTTACATTAACAACAGTAAAGGAGCATAGACCGTATAAGAAGTTTGATTTCAAAACCTTCATGGAGACATTTAAATAGGCTAATTTCATGGAACAACAATTGTTGTGTGAGTTATACCTACATGAGTATGTTTATTTTGGAGGGAAAAGTTTTAAATTTTCACCTTATGTAGGATAAATCTAGTGGACGAATTTCACCTATTTTGTCTAGAATTAAGTCAACTGGAAAGAAACTCATGATACTATAACAAAAAACTTGAAATCCATGCCATTATATGTTTGAATCGAGCTAGGATTTGTTGATGAAGCATTAAGAGCATATAACAAATTTTTGTAGTATTAAGAGGCAATGGATCATGTGATGAAAATTAGAAATAAGGTCCTGAAATGTGTTCCAGAAGTATAGAATTGATGGAACATGATGCATTGGACAAGAGTAGGCTAAGATGGGAAGCATGTGATGGAAAGTTGAGAAATGAGGAACCTTATTGTTTCCATAATTTTGTGCATGCACTTTATGTTGAAAATAGCAACAAGAAATGTTAAAAATAGAATCCAGAAATTCCAGTTTAATTTGTCCTTGAATTAGACTGAGAATTAAAATTATATTTTATTGTCATAGCAACTTGTAATAGTTAACTAAAGTGAGTTGACTTAGTTAACTCAAGAATTTTGAGTTGGAATTATTTCTGAAGTCATGTAAATGTTCTCCCTATATTATAGGGGTCCAGGATGAGTTAAGTATGAGTGGTAATTAGTTAACTCAGTTTATTGAGTTAAGTCTATTTAAATTAGTTCCAAACTCTTTAAGGAACTAATAGTGAGTCAACAGTCAGTTGATGCATTAATGAATTCAACTAGTGCTACTCCAGTTAACTGAATATTCCCTCATCAGAAACTCATGCATGCCGATTTTGAGAAAGAACCAGCTAATACTAGAGTGTAGGGACAATGTATTATTTGTTCTAGATTTTTATGAGTTACACTGATAGTGCATGCAATCAGGAACTGAGACTATAAGGGATTGCACAATTTCGAGTGCACTAATTTCCCTTTAAGATGGGTTAATCAGCCATAGGACTTGCGCAAGGAAAGAAGGACTTGGAGAGCAGGAGAATTGGCTAAGTGTTGGCCAAGAGTTTGCTTGTGAGTTGGAGATTGATTTTACTAAGTGCTTGGATTTTTCTTGTGAGAACAAGCATTGTATTATCATCTTGGATTTCTGATCAATGCAATATAGATAGTGGGGTTTTGAGCTGTGGCTTTCCCCGGATACTTATTATGTTATGTGCCATTGATGTTCTTCCTCTTGTCGATTATTGTTTTACTCGATCTTTATGTGCTTCCACTGTAAAGAGTAGAAGTATATTTGTGTCTCTTGTTTTAGTAGATTACATGAGCTCGTGAAGCTACAGGATAATTATACATGGTAGCGGAGTTGAGAACAATATACTAGAGGAGGTTTCGAAGTTTTGAGTTTAGGATTATAGGTGAAATTCAAATTCGCATTTGATACTTCAGGATCGACAGATGGCGTTCTACAGTTTGCAGATCGAGTATGCCTTGGATGGAAGCTCAAATTATATAGCCTAGAAGGACATGATGGAGGCCATGTTGGAGGATAATGGCTTGCAGGAATTCATTGATCAAGACATTCCTAAGCCATCAACATCGGATGCTCAGAATCTAGCCGAATGGAAGAAGTGTGTGGCAAGGGTGAGGCGAATAATCCTTGAGGGAGTTCAAGACCACATTGTCTCGAGTCTCCATGGAAAGGAAACTCTGCATGCTATGTGGAAAGCATTGAAGGACCTTTTCCAGAACAACAGTGACCATAGGAAGTTGGCACTAAAAGATAAACTTCAAAAAATCAAGATGGAGGCGGGCGACTCAATTCCAAATTACTTGATCAAGTTCACTCAATGTCGTGATGAGCTTGGAAGTTTTGGAATCACTGTTGCCAAGGATGATATGGTGAGTGTTTCTCTTCTAGGACCCCCAAAGTGTTGGAATAGTTATCAGGACTCTATCAATGGTTGGAAGAAGCTGTCGGGAATCACTGTGGTTGGATTTGATGTAGAAGATTAGGAGGAACACCAGAGATGGGACCTCTTCCAAGGAAGTGGAAGAGGATTTTTCCTTAGTGAGTAAGGCAAAGAAGGCCAAGGGAAAGAAGTCCCAAGGCGATGAGGGCGGAAAGAAGATGGACTTGACGAAAATAAAGTGTTTTCACTGTCATGAGCATGAGCACTATGCCAAGAACTGCCCGCAAAAGAAATCAAGCAAGAAGGAGCCGAAAATAGCGGCAACAAGTGAAGCTCTAGCTTCACAATTCGAACTTGATTTCACTCTCATTTCATGCATGGTCGACACTGCCATGAGAGGCGTGTGGTATCTTGACAGCTGTGCCTCATTCCATATGACATGGAATAGAGATTTCTTTAGTGGGTTTGAGGAGAAAGACCTCAAGTGGAGCATAGAGTTTGGAGATGACGATAGGTATAGAGCTACCGGGATTGGTACGGTTACCTTTCAGAGGGAGTCTAGCTCCCCTCTCAGGATCACATATATGATGTATGTTACAAGACTAAAAAATAATATTGTTTCAGTTGCGGTATTGGAAGACCGTGGCTATGATGTGGTTTTTAGTAAGGGAAAGGTTTTCCTTAAACACATCGCCACAAGACAGGTGGAATAGATTGGTGCACATGTCAAGAACGTGTATGTCCTGGAGGTTTAATATGCATGCAAATCCTTGAGGAGCAAGGCAAAGGTTAGAGACTTGGTAGTTGAGAGGGAGATTAAATTGCCTCTCAACATGAAGCCCCAAAATAAGTCTCAGAAGTAGCTTCAGGAAATTGTGGAGTAGCCACAATTAGAGAATCTGAGAGGAGATCGAGTGGAGAGATCCACTCAAGCAGAAAAGAAGCAATCCCAGAAGAAATCTCAAACAATTATGGAGCAACCACAATTAGAGAAGCTGAGAGGAGACCGAGTGGAGGCATCTAGTCATGTAGAGACCTCCAGTAGGGGGAAATTTCGAGCCAGGTGGGCAGAGGGATCACAGGTAGCCATACCTCCAAGTGTGAGGTGGGACGATGTGAAGTGATAGTCCCAAGAGGGCTGAATTTGGGCAAGGTCCATTGAGTGGTTTTATCTCATGGATTGTACCTTGCTACGGGAGTTGAAAGTACATAGTAGAGGGAGGAATTAGTGGGATTGATGTAGTCAGAGATCAAAGTGATAGAGGCTAGAGCAATCAGATACTGAAGAGTGTAGAGAGGGTTGACAACAAGTGCAGAAAGGAAGAGTCAGATGAAGCGCAAAGTTTTTGGTCGACAGAGGCAATAACAATCATAGACTTTGATGTCAGAGGTATCATTCTGATTTAGGCTGGATGTTTTTTGTTTCTGGAGTTGCTAGAGAAACAACACTAGAGAGAAGTGTTGCATGCAAAACATTCCAAAGGTTCAGGATCAAGATTGAGTTGAATTCCTTTCTTGTTGAGAGGGATCGTTGAAAATAGCAACAATAAATATTAAAAATAGAATCCAGAGATTCCAATTTAATTTGTCCTTGAATTAAACTGAGAATTAAAATCAAATCTTATTCCCTTAGAAACTTGTAATAGTTAACTAAAGTGAGTTGAATTAGTTAACTTAAGAATTTCAAGTTGGAAGTCTTTCTAAAGTCATGTATATGTTCTCCCTATATTATAGGGGTCCAGGATGAGTTAAATATGAGTGGTGATTAGTTAACTCACTTTATTGAGTTAATTCCAGTTAAATTAGTTCCAAACTGTTTGAGGAACTAATAGTGAGTTAACAGTCAGTTGATGCATTAGTGCACTCAGCTAGTGCTACTCCAGTTAACTGAATATTCCCTCATTAGAAACTCATGGATGTCGATTCTGAGAAAGACCCAGTTGAGACTAGAGTGCAGGGACATGTTGATGCCTCGAAAATCGCTGCAACAACATTGGGGGATAACCACCCGGTCCGGACCTTAGTACAGATCATTTTCCGTTTGGGATGGTGGCTCCGACTGGATATAACGGGACCAGTTTCCCGATAATGAATAAAAAGGGGTGGATGAGTGATGAGTTGTCTGTTCTAATGATAGGCGGATAGCTTATTCTATCAACAAAAATACGAAAACTAATACTAATCCCGGGAACAACTATTCATTTGAAATGCAGCGTTTAATAATCCTTGTCTATTGATAAGCATGTAGATGACTCTGTAAAATAAACATAGATATTCATTCAAATATTACTTCATCTAAATAGTTAAACAAAGCGGTTAACACAAGATTACTGCATTTACCATTTATATCATCGATACATATATGATTGAAAGAAAAGCATGCTATAAACAACCAATAGTGGGATGCATAAAGGATGTTGTTAAAACAAATATATATAAGCGATAATAGCAAAGAGCGATCAAATGACAATTCATATGACGAGAATGAGTACAGACATAGATAATAGTACCATATGAGCTGCTTAATCAATCCTAATATCAATCGCTATTTGAAATTCCTCCTTCAACGCAGAAATGCTTTCAAACAAAGACAGTAGTGCACATTTGTATAAAAACTTTCCTTATCAAAATCAGAATGACTGGTCCAGTTTCATAAAAGAATATCCCTGAAGTACAATAGTGCAACTTCAAGGTTTAAGCCATATACAAAACTTTACGACCCTTTCTAAATGCATGAAAGGGTCTATAAATACTACTAAGCTAAAAAAATCTATGAAACAAAATCCTACTAAATTGGCATCAATTAATACTATCTATCTTCTTGGAGGCGATCTGGCAGTCAGCGATGTGAATCATGACTCAGGCTGTTTGCCTTTAAACTTGAGCTGGCTTATCGCAAGCATTGGCTCCACTTCGGGTGGTCTGTTGAGGCGCAAGCTGAGTTGGGTGGCGAAGGTGGCATCCTGAATATCGGGTATGATATACCCGATAACATCTGTGAGGCATTTGAGGGTGGCTCTCTGGCTGTGCGGCTTCACTAAAAAGAACCAATAAGCATCCCATGTCAAACTGTTGGTTCTCGTAATTAACCTTCCATTTTTCTCCAGCTCTGGGTAGCATGAATGCTCCAACATCTTTGTTGCTGTTAATTGGCCTGGAGTACATTGAGAAATCATGTTAGACAAGTAAAGAGTATTATTTACCAATTCAACCAAATTACTAGTGGTTTCCTTGCATCTTAAAATCGCTCTTTCTGCCTTCATTAATTGAGATTTCCATTCTGTGAATAATATTTCTTTGTGTGATTCCAGAATTCTTGGTAGGTTAGTTGCCTGTCCCTGATCGGAATCTTGCCATTCCAGAAAATTTGTCAATGTTTCTTCGGCCTGATCCAAATCTGTCCTTGCCTTTTCTACTTTTTCGCTTATGGATGCCATTAAGTCGCACAATGGTTCTGCCTGGGTGATTCGCTGACACAAGAGCTTCATTTGATTTATCAATGCTTTGTTTAATTGAAATGCCTCTGCTTTAAACTCATCTACCTGTGGGAGTTTTTTTTTTTTTTTTCTCAAGTTGAGCTGATAATTGAGCGATTCGCTCATCTTTGGATTTTAGCATTTCCTCAGTTGATGTTTTTAGTTGTGCCAATGCTGCCGATAGCTCCTTTTGCTTTTGGATTGCGCTATCGTCAATCCTCTGTTTTTCTTACTGCAATTTCTTAGTCCGCTGATTGTTATTTTGTTGTTGTGCTAGCAATTGTTGCTCTGCCTTCTACTGCGCTTCCGATAATTGAGCCTGTAGCGAAAAGATGTCTTGATATTTTGCCTTTAATAGACTTCTCACCTACGATGCTTTATCTATTGTCGCTGCCGAATAAGCTCCAGCATATTGCGATAGGTTTGTCAAGTCATTAGAGGGGTCAAATTCTTCTTTCCATACCACGTTGCCCGTTACTGTTAGTTCTGGGAATAAAGAAGGTTGATCAGTCCTTCTCCTCTTCCTTTGTCGTTTCACTACAGCTTTATGCTTAGGGCTATAGAAGACATCCAAGGGAGGAATCTCTTCTATCTGCAAAATGATTTTGCCCGATAGATCCTTTGGAATTATTTCCGCTTCCTTTAATTTGGGTGGGTCATTGGTTTCACCTGAAACCTGCTTTGATGTCGCTTCCTGTGTGTTGCCCTCTTTTGAAATCTCATCATCTTTAGAGCATTCTAGATTGCCGATAATCAAATTAAATTGCTGCCATTCCTGGAGCAATTTCGGGTCAATCTGTGTGTCTTCATTTACTTTTGAACTGCTCTGTTCTTGCACTTTCGCCTGGGTCTCTTCCTGTCTCTGCAATTTCGCCTGGGTTTCTTCTTGTCTCTGGTCATGCACTTCCTCCTGCTGCTTTAATGTAATAGGAGGTTCTTTATCAAGTCGTTGTTCAGGCTCGCTTGATTCTGTTGTTGGAGTCGTCGCTAACAAGTCTAGAGGCAGAGTTTGCAACCTCTGCTCTCTAAGTCTGTTAAATTCGACCAGCCCCTCATCGTTGTATTCAAGTATGGTGAGCGATTTAACTTGATATAGCGACTCGGACGATGCGAACAAGTCTTCAAATATGTCTTCTTTATGCTCAAACTTGGCCAATTTGGCCTGGTCAAGTGCATTGTAGGCGACTTTGTTCGGATCGAATCGCCTGCTCGGTAGAGTTGCCAGGGTCAGTGAATGTATTTTATCAGCTTCTTTCTCCGCATGTTTGAGATAATGCAGAGTGTAGATACCAATTTTCAAAGGAAAAGAGGGCCAGACGTGCTTCTTTGCTTTCTTCAGAGTTTGTGTAACCCCATCGGCGTTGATCTGATAGGCTATTTCTCTAGCCAGTAGTTTATGAGGGATGTATAGAGGAAGAACGTGGGGCTTGGCTTGACTGCCAAAAACTCTGATATAGGTGAACTTTTCCTCCCCAAACCAACTCCCTATGGAAGTTAAATCCACCCCTGCTTGGTAGGAAATATTAGGGGCAGGCTTATTGAAAATGGAATAATGAATAGGCAACATGAAACCGTTGCATATTTGATACAAATGGTGTTTGTAGTTGGTGTTCCACAACTTTTGATGGTATATGTGGACAGGTGCGGGGTCTTGCGACGTCCACCTCCATCCGAGCACAGGAAATTCAGAATTAAAACACAAAACATCTAATACATAGGCATTGTAGTAAAATGCGGGAATGAACCTCTTAGTGACGCGAGAGTTGAATCTGAAATTAAGAATTGCAGTTGTTAACTTATCAGATAGTATATCCGCCCAATCCATTATTTCGCCACTACATGTCGCCTCCATTAAGGGGACCATTTCTATGGTAAAATTGGTGGAATCATGTAATCCCCATAGTCTGCACATCATAATCCCAGCATAGCAATAAGGAGAGCATAAAGAATCGACCGAGTACTTACCCAAAGATTCGTGCTTGTGTTTTGCTGGATTTTGTCTCCAACCTCGAATTGGTTCGGACTCAGTCTCATTTTCAGTTCGGAATTTCTCCAGGAATGCCATGTTATACTTCTTCTCTGCCTCCGGCAAATGATACATTTTCCTTAGATCCTCGGCTCGGAAAGAACCGAAAATTATCCCATCTATGGTGCTGAAAGTTCTGTCGGTAATTGGGATTTCTTGAATCGCCCATCTTACCACCTCTGTATATGGGAGGATTTGATCTCGGGCCGCTATTCGATGAAGAAAAGAGTTGGCTAAATCACTCAGATTAGCCTCGGATTTGCTGGTGCTGTCGGCTGAAACGTGTATTGCTGTCACCCTCGGGTCTTTGGCTTCGATCAGATTATATGTGCCTTGCCAAGTAGCTCTGGTAAGGCCTAGGCATGTAGTTTCCGATATGAGCCCTTTCTTTTTATTGCCTGGATCAACAACAAGTTGCCCTGCGGCCGCCGAAGCGGAAGGCATTGTGGTCTTCTTGGACTTCTTCCCCATTCTGCTCAAATCTGTTTCTCCGGGAGGATTCTGCACAGAGACGATGATGGGCGTAATACAGGAAATAATAACATAAATCGAATAGACTGAGATATATATATTGATAAATTCATGGCGAACGATTGACTTAAGGTGGCCTCGAATAAAATCTATAAACAGATCGCAGGCTTACTGTTTCATTAAATGGTCGTTAAGGCCTGTTAATCTTATCAATACCAGTCAATTCGATTAATGGCCGAATGATTTATTTGAAGCGTGCCTTGGGCGTTTTGGCGGTTGAGCGTGGATGAGTGGCTTTTCGAAAGATAATGCCTTAAATACGAATAAATCGTATTAAACCGCTTTTAAGATTTTCTTTGAAAACTGCGCTTTTGCCTTTATCGCAATCGGGCGTCGGGAAAAATCATAAATCATTGTTTTGGTTCCATTTGGAGTCCCCGATCGCCGATAGCGATATCACATCGCGTCGGGAGTAGGGAGTGGGGCGGTTAAGAAGGCGTGCATAGTCGATCGCCGATTGCCGATAGCGATATCGCATCACATCGGGGCAAGAGGGAGCTTAATTTCTTTAAATCATTATTGCCGATTGCCAATAGTGATATCGCATCGCATCAGAGCAAGGGGGCTTTTAATGCGTTAATTCATTTATTGCCGATCTCCGATAGCGATTTCGCATCGGAGTAAACCAATATATCCTCAAGTTGTGTTACTTTTGTCATTGCGATAAAGCGATCGCAATTTTAATTGGTTTATTGAAAAGGCTTTTTGGGTAATGTTTTAGTTTATCTCTTGGGGCCTTTTTTTTTAATAGAACTAAGTTGATACAAATTAAAACGAAAATTAAAAAGGGACCCATTTCATATTATGGTTTTGGGATAATATTGATATGAAATGGGGGGTTGTTGTAGGGCACAACAATTGGCGATTCGCTGGAAGAAACAGTTATCTCTGAAAAGTATAGAAATACTTAAACTTTTTCAAAATAGAAATTTTATCAAAGGGAAAATTCTAATATAACTAGGTATAGTTGCATTCCAAACAAAATAAAACTTTCTCTGCTAATTCCCTCTTTTGTTAAAAATTATATACATTCTAGATTTTAAATTGGCCTCTATTGGTTGATATTGATAAAACATAAAACCTTTCCAAATCAGCTATTAAAATTAACTCCTTTGTCATAGGTAGAGCCTCTGCTGCCAGCAAACGTTCCTAGTTTCGGCAGGGATACCTTTTAACCATATCATTGTCTATTGTCCCATTCACCTTAGAGCATGATTAACAGAATGAATTCAAAATATGTTTTTCACAGTATTTCTTTTCTCTTTTCTGTTATTTTGTAAGATAAAAATCCATTTCCCTGGTTTGGTGGCCAGCTAAGTGACAATGCCATTCACTGGTAGTAATCTAACCGAACAAGCTGGCTCGTGATGAGACCCCTTGTCTTATAATTGAAGCCATTACCCTATTTTGGTATGAAGTATTGGTAATGTCGGCTAAACTATTTTCCTATGAACATGGTAAGCAGGCTTGTAATAAGACCTCTTATCTTTTGTATCCAGTATTCTTGGAATTACATTCTGAGTAATCACAAACTTTGGTGAGTGGGATAGACAATTTTCTCCTTAAGAGGAGATGGATGACAAGGTAAGAGTTGGAGATGCTGAAATTGGATTAGCTCCTATTTTGATATTGATAACCTTCTTGGGACCAATTTGAAAATCTAAAAAGATTTACAATATTTATAAACTTTGAGAGGGGTTCACTAAGATTGCAGTGTAGTTTCAGAATGCAATTATATCTAATTTCCTAGAAATCATTCCTTTTGTTTAAGACTTCTATTTATTTAAAAGTAAATATCACACTACTTGTTTTGAGCAACTCTTTAAGTACAACAAAGGTCAAATAGAAGATACCTTACAGCTTTATTTTCTAATGCTCCTACAAACTACAAAAATGCTATTAAAAGGAGAACGGGTTACCTCCTCAATTGAAGAATTTCTTTAAGATGAGACCATTAACAGGGAGAGAATCTCTCAGTCCTGATAAATCTTGTAATATGAAGGTCGAATGGCCTATCTTTTCATAGATCTGAAATGGTCCAAGCCACATCTTTTGAAACTTGGTGTGTTTTCCCTTATCTTCATGGGCTTTGTCCCATTTCAGGACTAAATTACCGACTTGAAATTGTTTGGAACCGGATGAAATTGAAATCTGTTGATGTTTCGCATGAATGATTTTGGCTTTTTCTCTTTCTTCTTCTAATTTTAGAATTTGGTCATGTCTAAGTTGTAAAGAAGAAGAAGGGCTTTCTTCAATAAATTGAACTAGGGCTAGAGAAGGAAGGATGAGATTTGTTGGTAGCACTGCTTCTTTTCCATACACAAGTTTAAACGGAGAAGAACCTATAGAAGCTTTTTGAGTTATCCTGTCAGCCCATAATGCAAATATTAAAGATTTGTGCCAATTCTTATGATTCTGTTCGATAGTTCGCTTGATAATTTTAATTAGATTTTTGTTTGTAGATTCTGCTAAACCATTTCCCTGAGGATAATAGTTAGCAGAGTATTTGAGTTTAAATCCTCTTTTAATTGCGAAATCAAACATAGCATTGCCTGAAAAGTAAGATGCATTATCAAAAACAAGAGCATTCGGGAAACCAAACCTGGTAATGATGAATTGGTCTATGAATTCAATAATAGCTTCAGAATTTGTTGTCTTTAAAGGAATCGCTTCAACCCACTTGGTGAAGTAATCAATAGCGGTAAGGATATAATTATGTTGTTTGGAAGAATTTGGGGTAATTTCTCCAATAATGTCCAATCCCCATTGCTCAAATGGTTGTTCAATGTTGACCGGTTGCAAAGGGAAGGCTGATTTCCTTTGTCTTCCACTAGAAGTTTGGCAATTTCGGCATTTCCTTACATATTCATGAGCATCTCTAAACAGAGTGGGCCAATAGTATCCAACATGGATGACTTTGTGAGCTGTTGTATCAGCTCCAAAGTGGCCTCCTGCTGGTCCATCATGTAATTCCTACAAAACCTTTCGCGCTTCAGGTTTTTCAAGGCATCTCAATAAAACTGAATTATAATTTTGCCTAAAAAGCACATCATCAATAATGGTAAATTTTTTTGCTTTCAATCTTATGGCCCTTTTTCTTTTGTATGACAGGTTGGGAGGTGCATATCCATTTTTCAAATAAAATATTAAATCAGCATATTGTGATTCAGAGTCAACGATACTTATCTGGTTGATTGCTTCAAATTGATCTGTATCACTTGATTCTGGAATGTTGGATGCTCCTTCCAACAACCTGCAAAAACCTTGGCCTCTAACAATCTTTGCTGGCTTGATCTCTAGGTCATATTCTTGAAGTGTTGTTACCCAGTTTGCCCTTTTTTCTCCCAATTCTCTTTGGATTAATGGTTGCCTTACTGAAGAGAAAGGAACTATAACTTTTGTATGGGCTTTTAAAAGGAAGGGTCTGTAATGTTTAACGGCTTTATATACAACAAGGCTTGTTTTTCTACTTCGGAGTAGTTTAGTTCAGCACCCTGAAGATTTGAACTATAGAACGAAATGGGTGCTTACAAATTGTGATTGTTGATCTGTGTGAGTACCGCAGCATAAGAGAAATCGGATGCGATGGTATATAATGTAAAATGATTAGAAAAATTTGGAGTATTTAGAGCGGGGGCGTTGATTATTGATTGTTTGATTAATTCAAATGCCTCCTTTTCTGCGGATCCCCATTTAAAGACTGAATTTTTCTTAATCATAGTTTGAAGTGGCAAAATGATTTGAGAAAAGTCTGGAACGAATTCTCTTAACAAAATTGATTTGGCCTAAAAATGACTGCATGGATTTCTTATTGTGAGGAAAAGGGATTTCAGAGATTTATTTAATCCTATCTAGATCAATATAAATGCCATATGTTAGCTTCCTGCTGCAGCAGGTATTCGTTTTTCATGATTGGCATTTTACAGGCCAAATATGTAGTACTTTGCTTGCTGCAATGCTCCATATTTGCTCAAACAGTCTCCAAGTGAAGAAGGTTGCTTCAATTTCATCCAATTGCCTTCAAATTTTGTAAAGTTATCCCGGTATCGCTATATTTGTTTTTAGTTAAAGGGAGGTCCAAACAGTTTAATCTTGGTCTCCCTAGGTTTAAATTTCCTGTTCTAGAATATAGAGATTGTAAATTTGTCCAAACAGTTTAATCTTGGCAGATTCTTAGATAGGTAGAGAAGCAGAGGAGTCCAACAGCTTAATCTGAGCTCCGGAAGAAATAAGGGTAGAAAGTAGATAGGAAAGCATCAAAAGAAAAAGAGAAATGAATGACGGGTTTGCAAGTCTAAGTGCACCCCCAAACAAAAGAAGAAAAAATGCTAGGCAAGTAGGCTGGGTAGGTAGTTCTGAGGTTGTTGAATTGCTGACCAGTTCCAGGTTTTCAGGTATCATATCATGTAAGAACATAATCAGCAAGGATTTGTAAGCAAAAGGCTCAAAAGAGGTATAATTGACTCCCCTTCTCTGTTCTCACCAATCATTAACTAACTTCCCAAAAAGAGGTCAAGATCTGCTTGACATATCTTAAGTTCCATCATCCTCATAACACTAGCTTGAGTAAAGATCTGCTTTACTCAAAGTTGTTCCATATTTTCTCCTAAAGTATGGTCATATCCCCTTGTAACAGCCTAAGCTCTCCCGAACTCAGCGCTTTCTTACCATCTCCATATTAACCACTAACATTATTATTTAGCTCCCTATTCTTCCCTTTCCCCCATTAATAATATGTAAAATTCCCCTACGTAATATCCCTCCCCCTGGTTGAAAAATAACCATAAGTACTCCCGGGAATTGCTCAGTTTATCTGAAACTCGGTAAGAACCCATCACCTTCAAAACCACTTCCCAAATATGATGGACTCCTTCCAAAGTATAAGATCCCTCCGAGGTAATTGGACCCCTTCCGAAACCTCAAGTACCCTTCACACCCACTTACTTACTCTTTCCTCCTCAAAGCCGTTTTCGCATCGCATCCCCGCACTCTCACCTTCGTGCAAATCATCACCCATCCGTTCCCCGCCGATGCGATGTTGCGATATCGGAGATCGGCGATCACAAACGCCGAGTGTCTAGTCCATTTACCCCTCCGTCTCCACCGATGCGATATCGCAATATCGCCTATCGGCAGTCGCAAGCGCCAAGTCTCCAAAACATTTTCCCCCCGTTCCCCGCTGACGCGATATCGCGATATCGCATCGGAGTCTCTTCACCACCCTACATCCAGTATCTCACCACGTCGCTCTATACTAGGTACCCACAGCTGACGTCATCCGCCGTACAGCCGACGCTATGCTTATGTCAGCAGCGAGAAAGCCGAAAAAAGCTTCGCACAGGAAGAAAAATCGCACTTCGGAGCTCCAGATCAAGAAACGGAGGCAGTTTCCGATGCGCGAATAGCGCTTCGCTACGGGAAATAGGCCATTTCGTGGAATCTTTAGGGAATCTTCTGGTTCCTGAGCCCATTGCGCGCCGAAAAAGCCCGAAAATCGCCCGATCGTGCCAAAGGATCCGATTTAAAACAGCAGCAGAGCAATCACAGAGTTTAAAGTGTATCAGATCAAATCAGCAGCTATCAAGCGTGTCAAAGAGTATCAGTCGACGGCGGAAATCATCAATGTAGCGGCAAAGTGTATCAGCGAATATCTTGAGCAGCGGCCCGAAGCATGAGAAAATTTAATATCTTCCAGCAGATTCAAAGAATGAGGGCGAAATCACTTGAAGCTCTCAAATCGTAATTATTGCACATTCAATTCACACCAAAGCCGAACTGCAGCCCCAAAGCACAATCATTCCAGCAGCACTGCATCTGGTCCCCAAGGGCCACTTCGTCACCTGTTCTGATTCAGCTACCCCCAGCGCAGCCAAAAAGATTTACTTTCATTCAATTCCAGTAGCACTTAGATTTTTGAAGAGTTCTAAGCAGACCTGTCAAGGTCATTTGTAATGATGTCTTTCCGATATTATGTTTATAAATACCACCCTAAGCAACGTTGTGAGGGGTTGGTTGGTTGGTAGTAGTTGTTGGTCAATCTTCTTTCCAGCATTTTCTCTGAGCAATACTCGCACTGTAACTGTCATAAATTTCCATAATCAAAGATTGCTGAAAGCATGGATTGCGAAACTACTTGATGTTTCTCTTGGCCAAGGAATGATCACGAAATTCTTGTGCTTCCACATGATCCAATAAGTGTTCTTCTCCCCTGTTTTGTTTTATGTTTTAAATCGCCTTTCCGCCTTTCTAAATTGCAGGAAAAAAGAATATCTTAAGATTTGTTTCATTACACCTTAAGTTCAATTTCTGCATTTTTCGATGTTTTCTTCAGAAACAGTTATGAGCCTGTATTCTTAAATGATCTGGATTACGCTGTTTCTTTCACATATGAGTGCATGTCTTAGGAATTCTTAACTGCTCTGGGATCCCACTCATCCATTTCTCCTCTCTGTCAGCATGATGAAATGATTCTCCTTTGCCTTTCATCCCTGATGTTCACTCCGTACTTTCAGCAGACCGAAATTTGTATCCTGTGTGGCTATCCCGCTCCGTATCCCCTTGTGACCAAGAAAACGCTCGCATGCCTCAATCTGTGACTCCATGCCCAATGGTTCGAAACTTATCACACCTTA
>APFE031482989.1:150084-169679 GCA_000404065.3 Pinus taeda
ATGTGGACGGGTGTGGGGTCTTGCGACGTCCACCTCCATCCGAGCACAGGAAATTCAGAATTAAAACACAAAACATCTAATACATAGGCACTGTAATAAAATGGGCGAATGAACCTCTCAGTGACGCGAGAGTTGAATCTGAAATTAAGAATTGCAGTTGCTAACTTATCGGATAGTATATCCGCCCAATCCATTATTTCGCCACTACATGCCGCCTCCATTAAGGGGACCATTTCTATGGTAAAATTGGTGAAATCATGTAATCCCCATAGTCTGCACATCATAATCCCAGCATAGCAATAAGGAGAGCATAAAGAATCGACCGAATACTTACCCGAAGATTCATGCTTGTGTTTTGCTGGATTTTGTCTCCAACCTCGAATTGGTTCGCACTCAGTCTCATTTTCAGCTCGGAATTTCTCCAGGAATGTCGTGTTATACTTCTTCTCTGCCTCCGGGAAATGATACATTTTCCTTAGATCCTCGGCTTGGAAAGAACCGAAAATTCTCCCATTTATGGTGCTGAAAGTTCTGTCGGTAATTGGGATTTCCTGAATCGCCCATCTTACCACATCTGTATATGGGAGGATTTGCTCCCGGGCCACTATTCGATGAAGAAAAGAGTTGGCTAAATCACTCATATTAGCCTCGGATTTGTTGGTGCTGTCAGCTGAAACTTGTATTGTTGTCACCCTCGGGTCTTTGGCTTCGATCAGATTATATGTGCCTTGCCAAGTAGCTCTGGTAAGGCCTAGGCATGTAGTGTCCGATATGAGCCCTTTCTTTTTATTGCCTGGATCAACAATAGGTTTCCCTGCGGCCAGCGAAGCAGAAGGCATTGTGGTCTTCTTAGAATTCTTCCCCATTCTGCTCAAATCTGTTTCTGCGGGAGGATTCTGCACAGAGACGATGATGGGCGTAATACAGGAAATAATAACATAAATCGAATAGACTGAGATATATATATTGATAAATTCATGGCGAACGATTGACTTAAGGTGGCCTCGAATAAAATCTGTAAACAGATCGCAGACTTACTGTTTCATTAAATGGCCGTTAAGGCCTGTCAATCTTATCAATACCAGTAAGCGTGCCTTGGGCGTTTTGGCGGTTGAGCGCGTATGAGTGGCTTTTCGAAAGATAATGCCTTAAATACGAATAAATCGTATTAAACCGCTTTTAAGATTTTCTTTGAAAACTGCGCTTTTGCCTTTATCGCAATCGGGCATCGGGGAAAATCATAAATCATTGTTTTGGTTCCATTTGGAGTCCCCGATCGCCGATAGCGATATCGCATCGCGTCGGGAGTAGCGAGTGGGGCGGTTAAGAAGGTGTGCATAGTCGATCGCCGATTGCCGATAGCGATATCGCATCGCATCGGGGCAAGAGGAAGCTTAATTGATTTAAATCATTATTGCCGATTGCCAATAGCAATATCGCATTGCATCGGAGCAAGGGGGCTTTTAATGCGTTAATTCATTTATTGCCAATATCTTATAGCGATTTCGCATCGGAGTAAACCAATATATCCTCAAGTTGTGTTTCTTTTGTCATTGCGATATGCGATCTTGTGATCGCTTTATCGCAATGACAAAAGATTAATAATTTTTGCTAAGACTTTTAATTGTTTTATTGAAAAGGATTTTTGGGTAATGTTTTATTTTATCTCTTCGGGCCTTTTTTTTTAATAGAACTAAGTTGATACCAATTAAAATGAAAATTAAAAAGGGACCCATTTCATATTATGGTTTTGGGATAATATTGATATGAAATGGGGGGTTGTTGTAGGGCAAAAAAAGGCCATACATATTGAATCAGGTGGTAGACCATTCAAGTTTTCATCTCAGTCATCCAAAGAGTTGGAAACCAGAGATTCCAGTGATAGTAAATGGAAGAAAATTTTGAAGAGAAAGAAATCAATAATTGTCCAGAATGAAAGACCTACTTGTTCTCATTTCCAGAGAATCGGTCATGATGAATCGAAGTGCTGGAAAAATCATCCAGAACTTAAGCCCAAAACGTTCCTTAAGGCGAAGGATGAAAAGAAGGCCATTGTAGCAGTCCAGTAGGATCTAGGTTCAGATTCAGGTGATGAAAGGAGGATAACCGCCATGGTTACAACAGGTAAAACTTCTGATACTGGTTCAAGTTTGAAAACTAATGTATCTTCTTCGAACATAAATCCTCCACGTGAGGATAAAAGAGTTGAAATCTTCCACATAAGGATAAATTCTAAGCATACAAAGACTGACACAATGTTTGAGAGTGGATCACAAGAAAATTTAATATCTGAACATATAGTTAATCAATTGGGATTGGAAACACAGAATCATCCAAGACCATACTCATTAAGTTGGATTAATAAATCAACTTAGATGCATGTCACAAAGTAGTGTCAGTTAAAATTTTCAATTACATTTAAGTACATTTATGAAGTGGAATTAGATGTGGTCCCAGTAGACATATGTAGAGTTGTCTTAGGAAGTCCTTATCTTTATGATAGAGATGCAGTGTTTTATAGAAGAGAAAATAAATATCACCTAAGGAAAGAAGGGGTTGAATTTATTATTAGGGCACATAAAGTCAAATCAAACTTGGATTTAATTGTTAAAAATCAAGTTAAGCAGTTAATAAGTTCAAGCAAATATGTACTCATGTTTATTAAGGAACAACATAAGGTTGATTGTTCGAAATGCGAGATTCAATTTATAGATCAATTGGTCAAGGTGGTTAATTCTTTTCCAAGAAATATTATTCATGAAAAGGATGAGAAACATGAGATACATTTAATGTCCTATGAAAATCTTCTTAAAGATGGAATGAATCTCAATTTATTCATTCAACTGAAAGCTAGAAGCTATCATAATCAGCAGTGTATTGCAAGGAATGGTACATGTGAGTCTAATCGGAGACCTGTTTCAGATGGTATGTTTATTTTTAGTTTCAAGGGTGCAGGTCAGTATTGGGGAAAGTTAGTGTTACATATATTTCATATTGCATCATCATTTCATATTTTAAAAATTAATGAAGCCCCTTTGCAAGTGGAGGAAGTATATAAGTTTTCATGACAAAGCATTTTCGAAAGCAGATCTAACGTTTCCTTATCATGATTTGAAAACTAATTTATTAAGTGAAAGTGTTAGTCAATGGTGATATCAGTTAATAGACGAAGAAATAGTGATTCAAGTACATCAATAATTGCTTAGATACTTTCAAAATCAAACTAAGTTGCAGTAGTCTTTACATCACAACTGGATGAGTTCTATGCAGCAAGTTCACTTAGTAATCAATAAACAGGAAATTACATCATGTCAAGTAATTGATATGAAGTCAACATCAAAGGAGTCTTTTAATATTTCAGTTATTCCAAAAACTATATTGTTAATACCCATCAGATGTATTGAGAAATGTTCTACAAATATTGTTTTCAAAGATGTTTTCAAATCACTAACTCATGATTCTTCATGGAAAGAATTCAATTGCCATATTGATAACAAGTTGTTTGCCCATCGTTGCAAGTTGTTCATATTGTGAATGGAAGAAACAGGTCACCAAATCAAAAGGTATCATGGTCAGCATCATTAGGGTCATCACTTTCAAGTGATTAATTGAATGCATTGGTACATCGTCAGGTCAAGATGGAAAGAGAGGGAGTTCTACCCTCGTAGACTAAATGTTTAGTCAAATTTTTGTAGTCCAAAAGCTTTCAAATGGAGAGGAATGATCAATGAGGATGCATCGATCTAATTTTATAGAGTTCATGGGTGTCGTTCAGTGTCCTCGTTGCTTCAGTTTAGTTTTGAAAGTGTCAGTTATGATCAAGATATTCAGGTAATGTTCACAGGTTTTCATGGCATTCATTGGAGATGGTTTAGCACCTGGTTGTCGACTTGATTTCGTCGATAGTTCCCCAAGGTTTTGTCAATGACATGTTTTTTGTCATTTGACTTTACAGGCTTGAGGTGTCGACACTAGTGTCGTTAGTGGCATAGATTCATCGTCCGAGTTGTTGTTGCAAAGATAGCTGGAGTGAACGATGTGTGTGGGTTGTCCTCGTGGTAGAGGATTGATATCATTGTTTGTCAATGATTGCATGGGTTTATTGTCATCATGTGATGAATTTTGCAAATGTCGCATTGTGACAAAATTGTACATGGGTTTTTTAAATAAATCCTAATCTATGTATTAATCCTATGCTACCCTATGCCTAAGTTATATAAACCATAATTCTATGCTAAAAACCATTCCCTAATACACAAAACCTAATGCTAAAAATACGAACCATGTCATTTAGAAACTACATATTAAAACATTACAAACCTAACTCTAGCTCCCAACCTAACTCAATTGAAAAACCATTACAATTTGTTATTAAAACAGGCCCAACCGCAGTCCCTGATCTCCTTGGAACCGCAGTATGTGACCAGCTAATGGAAAAGTCATCGGTCGTCTAAACCGCAGTCCTTAACTGCATCGGAGAAGACCACGGAGTAGTAAGTATGTGACCAGAAGAAGAGATATCCGTTGGGGCTCCTAACCGTGGGCCCTAACTGCACGGGGGTAACCAAGGCATGTGAGCAGGTAGTTCTGGCTTGCAGAGCTTACGTGTTATAAACCGTGGGCCGCTAACTATGTTGGAGCTGCTAGGGTTAGCCAAACCATCAGCAAGTTTTCATATACTACTGTCTCTGCCAACGATCAGTGGAACCACTGCCATACAAACCGCAAGATTTGTTGTTCACATGCAATAGTTTCTCCTCCACGCGGTTAGAAAAACCATTTATGGTTTTGGGGTTTCTAAAGTCTATCTTGGGTTTTATTTGGTTGTTTGTCAAACAAATTAATTTGGTGACCTTGTGACTAAACCCTAAGGTGTCTGACACTAAACAATATGAACCCTAGAAGTTAACTCATAACCTCAAAATTAGCCAAAGGAGGTTTTTATGCATCTTCAAGCCTATAAAGGCAGTTTTGCCCTCATTGAGAAGTTGAGAGTGGTTTTCAGCTTTTGTATGCAGGTTCCAGAGTGATAAAGGTGAGTTTTTTTTTAGTGTTTCGGGAGAATCCAGAGTCAGATTTGGAAACCCTAAGTTGGGTTGGAAAGTTGGTTAAGAGAGCTATCTGATGATAGAGGTCATAATTTCCTGTGTATAATTTCAGTCTATCCAAATCATTGTGTAATCGAATTCTTCTTCTCATTCCTAATAAAAATGGTCGCCTGTCTTGAAAGTAGACCCGGAGACGTAGTCTATCAAGGATGAACTCTGTAATCAATTTTGTTGTCTGGTATAACTGTGTTTTCGCTCTTTGCACTTTTGTTTTGCATCTTACTTATGGTTTATTAGATGTCGTAAAGTGTTCTTCTCCTTCAGTTTTCCTCGATTTCCATGCTTTCAGTTAACATTCAACTCATTAATGGCTAATCAGATCTACATCAGTATTTAGTTTATGGTCATTTCAAATCAACATGCCCCATATAGGATGCAAACACTAGAGTTAGTAGAGATGAAGTTGCAGTTGAAGGAAACACTTGATAAGGGACGCATGTTTTGTTAATTTAATGTTCTTAAATTTCTTGCAAAAATTATCGATCAGAGTTGGTAAAGTTGTGAAGTGAAAGTGCACTATATATGCTAGAAGCCTTTTGAGTTTATTAAAATGGTGATTGTGTTTGTTTTAAGGATTTTTTTTATTTTTATGTTCCTAATGAAATTGAAGATTTACAGAGCCCCACGGGGGTAGGCGAGTTGGTAATCACAATGCAGTGAATTGCATTAGAAAGGCAGGCTCCGTACTAAAGGTCACGAGTTCAAATCCCATAGACTAGCCCAGAGCTGTGGAGAGGGGCAGGCACAGTTCCGAGGGGTTATAGTGGTAGTGGTCAGAATCGACCCCCTATTACGTGAGTTGCGAGGCTGCTCCAGTTGTCGATTCCTCTGTAATAAAAAAAAGAAATTGAAGATTTATAGTTAAATTCCTATAATCATCTCTTGAAAAGAAAAGTGAAAGAAGCTATTGTGATCCTGTTTAGTTGACTATTGTTAATTTCAAAAAAATTACTATGCAATATGATGGAAAAATAAAACTACTTTGTAAATTTTATGAAGGCTTATTTAAGATAGATTTTGTTTTTGAAAAGAACTAAAAAGAAAATAAGCCTAAAATCTATGAATAAACTATTCATATTCTAGAAAGACAATTGTTTATACTCTAAAAGAGAATCACTTCTATTCGAGAATGAATTTATAAAGCAATCTATGTTAAAATATACACATACTGTGATTAACAATTCTACTTGAAATAATAAAGCAAAAACAGAAGGAAGGTGATCTAATCAAATGTATTTGCTAGGAAAAGAAGAATATTATATACATGGTTCTATTTTAGAAAGAATATAAATGATTTAAATTAACAAATAACAAAAGAAAGACTGTACACAAATAACTAAAAATAATTTGAAGCTACGATAATGCAATTCTTGAAATAACAAAATCAAAATGACTGAGCTAAATGTAAAATATTGAACCTCAACTTTCTGCAAGGGCCCTCCACAAAACAACAGGTTTAGGAATTTAATTCAACATCTAACTGTGCATGAGGTTTACAAAAATACTTCTTCAATTAAAAAGAACAAAGTTATAAAACTTCAAATAGTCATTCAAGGATTACATACATGTCCCCTACTTTCTATTTACAGAGTTATATATATAAAGTTCATGCTCAACAGATTGAGAATTTTATGCCTTAAAAACTTAAAACAATCCTAATATAAATTTTAATCTATAATGGAGTAATAATGATTCTCGATGATTTTCTTTTTGGAAATAAAATTAGAGAGTCGTGCTCTATCTGAACTCTCGTTGCTTTGTTCATCCATGTATTGACCTGCTTCTTTAACTGTGCCACTAGGTGATTTCCTTGATGATTTGGCTTGGATGAATAGGAGGAGATCCATGAGGAAATCAATCCCCATCTTCCCATGTGCTTCTTTCCTTGGCTGGCATACTCGAACCCGACAAACAATGGAGATATTTGCAGAATCATGAACCAACTATAGAATCATATTAATTTTGTAGTGGTTGTGATATTTTAACTTAATAATAAGGTACATTAATAAATATGAAAAATAAAACATTTGAGTACCTTACCATGTCAAAATCTATTGTGTACTACTTATTTGAGTTGATAGCAATGATGAAAAGAGGAAAAATGGATGGAAAAGGTGTCAAAAACAAAACAGTCATGAGACCCTACATTCCCCCATGCTGAGGTTTTTTCATGTCCTCATGCAAAACACAAAACTGACGTCTCCTATTTAATTACTGCATTTCTTTTGAGACCTCTGCAAGTACATCCAACTTCATCTTTTTCCCCTTTTTTTCGATCGCTGCCATCCTTGGCTTTTTCATGAGAATTTTGTACTTCAGGTTTATGACTTGTCTTTGTAGAGCTCTATTTTTTTTGCTTTAACTTCTTATTTTTCTTATGCCACAAGCTTAGATGTAGAAGAAGGTTGTCACTCTTAGCTATTTGGATTTCACTATGTGCCTTTAGGGTTTGATTCTCCTTATGAATGTACCTATTTAGTGTCTCAAGCTCAAAAAATTCTTGTTTTTAAATATCTATCACTGGAGGTTCTCGTGGTTTACTAAACTAGACTTCTTCTTGATTTAAAGATGATGTTATTACCATGTTTGTTTTCTCCAAGGACTCAATATAATCATAAATCTCCTGCTATACAAGATCAATTTCAGGTGTTCTTCGGCCTAGGCTCCGAGGAGGTGAGTTGAAAGTTGGTGGAGAAACCCTTGAATATTCCTTTGCTTCTAAGTCGATATGATCCATACTTTTTGAAGGTAGTTCTTTTTTTGTTGAATTGAGTCTGGTATTTCCTCCCAAACTTGTCATAGGAGGCATTTGAAATTTTTCTTTCTTTTTTTCTATCTTAGGCTTATATTTTTTGGGTGTGCCCTCTATTTCCTTGCTGGCTTTCTTTCTTCTAATATTTTTATTTTTTATATTCTCTAAAATTTCTGCAAGAGGAATTTCCTCCTCTGACGGTTCATGTGGTTGTTGTTGTTCTTCTTCCACTGGTTCTTCAATTGTTCTTTTTCTCCCTCTCTTGGCTTTGCTGCTACTTGGTTTTTCTTGAGTATCTTCCTTAAAATGATTCCTCACTAAAAATATTTCCCAATTATCACCCATATTATTAAGATGAAATTCAACGAGGATTTTTAGAAGCCCAAGATGATATATGGTATTATCTATAAATCTAATTTTCCTTTCAACATTACCCGAAATATTTTTTAGAAAATTAAGTAAGAAATATGTAGGATTTATTTCATTATCCTCAATAAAATTCATGAGTAGTCGAATATGATAGAAAAAAATGCATCCAAACCTCCCTTCGCAAGTAACAAAATTTTGAATTATCAGAAGTAAATTTATTGACTTACTCTTCAATGTTGTGCTCAAAATTCCCTTCTTGAAAATGGTGGCATCCATGCTAGGGTTATTTAGAAAAACCTTTGAGTCTTCCCTCTCAATACCTCTGTTTTTA
This sequence comes from Pinus taeda, assembly GCA_000404065.3. NCBI lineage: Eukaryota > Viridiplantae > Streptophyta > Pinopsida > Pinales > Pinaceae > Pinus > Pinus taeda. The sequence continues at coordinate 158,645 of APFE031482989.1, forward strand.
AACCATTTTTCTCCAAGTCGATGCAATCTAGTAGCTGTCAAAACAAAAGACTATGTTACTGTAAATTTTATGTCCCCTATCTCGAATTCCTCTCCATCGAAGGCTATGGCAAAGGATTTTGTTACTTATTTGTGGAAACCATCAAATTTCTACAAAAAATTCAAGCATTGGGTTTTCTACAATAATCTCTTATTTGTCGATATCCTTCTAAAAAGTTTCTCCCTGTTGGTTATGTTTTGACTATAACCCCCATGGCTGAGAAGCTTTGTCTCAAGAATGTTTTGTTTGGCAAGGTATGATGGTTTCAAAGGGTTTTAGAGCAATGAGGATGAGAGTTTGAATGATGGGTGTGTAAGTGTTAAGGTTATAAAGAAGTGTGACAAAATCTAACCATTGAGAGCATGAATGAACATGATTTGGGCGATTAGATCAATTAAACTAGGACGTGGGTTGGAGCGTAAGTATAATGATGAGTGAATGGCAGATTAGATCCAATTTGAAATGATACTATCAACTCTTAGTAATAATGATTTTGAATTTTGGTAGTATGATGTCTATATAATTCATAAATTTAATGGTTTTTATGCCTATTATCAAATTAAAGAGTTGTGTACCTCTGAATTATTGCTTTCTAACCTTTGGCTGATATCCTCTGTATTGCCTTGAGGTTCTTTGTAGTGGAGGGAGTCAATCACTCTTTCAATTATTCCATTAGACATTTCTGTCAAATTGGATGCAGAAATTTCTTAGAGCTACAAAAACTCAATGATTTTGTAGCTATTTTATTCTTGAAAAGAAAAGAGTGGGATATAAAGAAAATGCATTTAGAAAAAGTGTGAGGAAAATTTAAGGGGTAAAAAATTGATTTCCACCTTAGATTTTCTGTATAAACATGCCCACCATCGTTTTTTTTCACGTTTATACATTTTTTTATATATATTTTATATATTTTCTTTTACTTTTCATAAAGAAAAAGACTTTTGAAGATCAAGTTGGAGAAGAAGGAAAATCCTTCTTCACCAACTTTAAATTAGTATTATCTTGCAAATATTTAACAAACTCTTCCTTGGTCAATGGCTTATGATACATTCTCAATCAATGAACATTCACAAGAAAAGTGGTCCTCTCTTCATCAATAGTTATGATCCTAACTACACCATTATCAAATATTGTTTCAATATCATAAGGCTGAAGCCAATGAGTTTGACATTTCCCTTCGAAATATTTGAACTTCGATTCAAACAGTAAAGTCCAATCTCCTAGCTATAACTTCCTTTCTTTGATATATTTTTCATATCATCTGGATCTCTATTGTTGCACTAGATTGATTATTTGGATTGCATCTTGTCTTATCTCATCAAGTTCATTCAGTTGCTCCATTATTATTATTTTTCTCTTAAAGATCAAGACCCAATTTTATTGGTGTCTTGAAAGTTTTGATTTTAAACTCAATAGGAAACAAGATTTGTTTTCCATAGAAAATCTCATAAGGAGTATGCCCTGTAGTATTTGACCATGTGGTATAGTATACCCATAAAGCTTCTGGAATCTTTTCTGTTGAATCTCTTCTATGAAAATGCATAGTTTTGGTGAGAATTGCTCCAATGACTTTATTTGTGGACTCCACCTATCCATTTTCTTGAGGATGACATGGAGTAGGCTTCCTATGTTTTATTTTGTATTCCTCCATTATCTTCTGGACCAACTTGGATGTGAATTGAGTACCTTGATATGTTACGATTTCTCTTGGGACACCAAAATTAGTAAAGATATACTCAAGAAGAAATGAGACTATAGGATTTTCAGTAGCATAGATAAGTGCTTTAACTTCTACCCATTTTGTAACATAATCAGTGCAAACAAGGATGTACCTTTTTTGTCTTGAAGTTTGATTGATTGGACCAACAAAATCCAGAGCCTAATTTTCAAAAGGCTCAATAAGTACCTGAGGTTGTAGAGGCATTTCATCAGAAGGAATAGGTTTTTCCATCCTTTGACAACTATCACAACTCTTAACATACTCTTTATCATCCTTAAAAATGGAAGGCCAATAGTATCCTAAAATAAGGACTTTGTAAGAATTTCTTTTGTAAGTGAAATTTTTCTCCACATGGCTCATCATGACAAGCTTTCAATATCTCTGGTACTTCATCTTCTCTAACACACCTTCAAATGATCATATTTGGACATGTTGATACAATTGTTCATTTATCCATAAATAAGGTGCACTAATTTGAATTACCTTCCTTTTTTTCTCGAGGAGACAAGCATGATGGTAATTTTTATGTTGCCAAATAGTTACCAATATCTGCAAACCATGGAGATTTAGTAGATACTATAAAAATATATTCATTAGGAAAATTATCTTCTATAGGCATGTAATTTTTATTGTTTTGAATCCTTGATAAAAAGTTAGCAACTGTATTTTATTTTCCACATCAATCCAAAATACTAATGTTAAATTCTTGCAGCAACAACAACCATCTAGTTATTCTCCCATTAGTGATTGATTTATTCATTAAGAATCTAATTGCAGAATGATCAATATGTACAAAAGTTTCAGAGCCAGTAATATAATGTCTGAATTTATTGATGGCATAAACAACACCTAAAAACTCCTTCTATGTGATAATATAATTTACCTCTGTAGGAGTCAAATTTTTATTGGTTTAATAAATGGCATATGGAGTTAAGTCTTTTTGTACTAGTACAACTCCTAAAGGTTTTTCTAAAGCATTAGTCGAAATGTGAAAAGGTAATTTCCAATTTGGTCCTCTAAGAATGGGGGCTTCAAATATTTTCTCTTTTAATGATTCAAAGTCCTTTTGGAAAACAGGATTCCAATTGAATTCACAGTTTTTTGTGAGCACTTTGAAAAGTGGAGATGCAATTTTTGTAAAGTTTTCTATAAATCTTCTATAATAACTAGTGAAATGAAGAAAACTCCTAACATCTCGTTGAGAGGTTGGAATTGATAATTTAGAAATAAATTCTACTTTAGATGTGTCCACTCTAATTCCATTTCCTGAAATATGGTGTCCTAAAACAATTTCCTCATTAAAAATAAAAAAACATTTTTCATGGCTTAGTGAGAGATTTTCCTCTTTACATATAATAAGAATTTTTTCCAAAATTTGAAGAGCTTCTTCGAAAGAATTTCCATGAACTATAAAACTGTCCATATACACTTCCACAAAATTATTAATTAGATCAGAAACAATGCCTAATACTCCTCTTTGGAATGTTGGAGGAGCATTACATAATCCAAAACGAAGTACTTGGTAAGCATAAGTTCCCCATGGGCAAGTAAAGTTTTTTTTTATCCTGGTCTTCTGGGGCTACTTGGATTTGGTTATACCCACTCAAACCATCTAAAAATCAAAAATATTTATTTCCTACCAATGTATCTAAAACTTGATCTATGGAAGGGAGTGGAAAGTGATATTTTAAGGTAGATTTATTCAATTCCCTATAGTCAATACACACTCTCTATTTTAAATTATTTTTAGGAACAATTACTAAGGTTGAAACCCATTGGATGTCTAATATTGGATAGATAAAATTGACATTCAATGGTTTTTGTAGTTCTTCCTTAAAATATCACTTATATTTGGATTCATTCTTCTTTGAGGCTGTCAAATTTGTTTGGCATTTTATTAAATGTAGATATGATGTTTACAAGTACTAGGACCAATTCCCTTCATGTTAGTATATTCCCATACATAAGTAGATGAATGTTCTTGTAACAACTTGATTAATTCTTTCTTTTGAAATTCTTCCAAATTATTATTGATATTCAAAGTTTTGTCTTGAAATATTTCAATTGTAGAATTGCCAATTTTTTCCATATAATGCAAGGATAGTTGCCACGATGATGAATATTCAATATTGCATTATTCTTGAAATTTTGACTAGGTTCACAATATAATGAATATTCATTATTTTCCATTAAATTAAAAAAATTGATCTTCTTCATCTATTTGTGAAATATAAAATATTGGTCTTATATAAAAGTCATCGTATATCCATTCTTCATTTTCAACTTCTATTTTTTCTTTTGTTGGTGGATATAGTGTGAATTTCTCTGTTGTACTCCCATCAGAAATGAACCTGTCACCATATCTACAACTTATGAAAACATTGGATGCAACTAACCATGGTCTTCCTAGAATCAATGGATGTCCTCCTAAGTTATTCTTGGGTGTTAAAATCATAAAATCAACAGGGTATTTCCAATAATATAAGGATAGATATATGTCTTCTAATACACCATCAGGTTTGATTACAGATCTATATACCAATTGTAATATTGTAGGTGTATATTGAAGATTAAAAAGTTTTAATTGATTCTAGATTGTTTACTCATGATATTTATGGTTGCTCCTAGATCAATCAATGTATTTGGGATCCCCACACCATTGATGTGTTTTTTCACAATGGGACTTCCTGGATCAAGATATTTTTGAACTTTTGTTTTACCCATCATGATATCTGCAAATTTTCCAACAAGCTAGATTCTTTTGATTTATTTTATTTTTCTTCGAGGTCGTTTTATGCTCAAGTCCCTAATTGTTTTTGTGAAAATTTCTATTCCCTTAATGGCTTGAAGCAAGGGAATATTTATGCAAACATTCTTCAGTTCATCTAACATGTCGGCAATAAAATTTTATTTTCTACCCCTTCATCAATTTTTAATCTTTTAGGGAAAGGTGGTTTTGAAACAAATACTGAAGGTTATTCCATAATAGGAGTTGAGTTATTTGAATGTGTTGGAGTAACTTGTTTTTGGATTTTTCCTTTTTAATTAAGAGACTTTTCTTCTTCAGAGATATTTTCTTCCTCACTTTCTTGAATAACAAATGAGGGGGATATCTTTTCTAATATTCTACCAAATCTAAGTTGAAAATTATTAGATCTAGTGGAGCTATCACATAGGCATGAAAATTTTGTCCTTCCATATCATAAATAGGTTGTCAATTTTTATTATTATTTGGATTTGTGAGTGGTTGGGCAGGCAATTGATTTGGTCTTTGAGGAAATGGTAATGAAATTTATGGATTCACATTGTGAGGTTGAGTTTGTTGAACATGCTGAGGATAAAATTGTGGAGGAAAAGTAGGATATGATTGTTGAAATTGTGGAAAATGAGGATATTGAGGATATTGAGGGGATTTTCCATAAGGATTTTTCCATGCTTGTGACCAAGGTTGTGGCCAATATTTCCAAGGCATTAGGCCAATCAAATTACTTTGTGAAGATTGTGCAAATGGTTGAGTATTAAAAGCTTGAGATGTATCTATTTGTGGATTATGCCAAGGTTTTTTAGAAATAAAACAGAGAGGATCTACCTGATTTGGTACTCCTTCTTGATAAACAACTTTATGACCTGGTATTGAGGGAAATTCTTTTGTATCATGATTTTCCGCACAAATAACACAAGTTTCTACACTTTTTAAATCAAGAGGACATTCTCTCAAGGCATGTTTCTTTCTACACTTAGGACAAAAATGGATAATGCAAAATTTTTATCTTTTTTCTTGTTGATGTTTAAAATGCAACAAGATGATGGAGCTTAGTGAAAATAATTTGCCTTCACTAAGTGGGCCTGCAGGCTATTTTTGGCGCAAAGACTATTTTTAGACTATGTCTATTTTTAGACATATGGATCATGGTCTATGAGTTGCAGGATGCTATTTATGGATTATTGGTCATGTTGGTAAAAATAGATGGACCTTTATTTTTAGACATACGGGCAGAGTCTATTTTTAGACTACCAGTCAAAAATAGAACAGTCGATATTATTAGCTCTTAATAATATTTGGACTATAAACATTATCTTATCCTCTTGCAACACTTCAGTTCGAGCTACTAATGTGGCACATGCAATTGCCAGAAGAAAATATGCTTTTCCTATGGGTTAGTTGAGCTATTTCATGATGGACTTCAGTTATAACTCAAGTGATTGAGTTTGGTGGAGTTGAATGAGGAGTTGATGGAGTTGTGTTCAGTTTGACTTAGTTGAACTAGTTGTATTTAGTCTAACTGAAAAATACACTAGTGATGAGTGGTGTGAATTAATTATTAATTAATTCACTAATTATTAACTCATAAATCAACTAAAGAATACATCAGTTAACTCAGTGCATGGAAATTTCAGTGGAGACAAGTGTTAGAGGTGAGTGAAAGGGTGAGACTACTATCAGTTGTGACTATAGTTGTACATGAGATTTGCACAATCATTGATCAAGATTGCCAATGAGGATTACGCAGTACAAGCCAAGGGAATTCAAACATGGATCAAACCTATTTTCAATAGGTATTTTGCAGTGGAGGTAGGCAAACAGCGGAGGAGATTTGAACCTGTGACTTGATTTAGATTTGAGCTAGTTTGTGTGTAACAGGTGGAGATAGTACTGATTACTTGTGAGGAGTATTGTACTATGTATTATTACATGTTCTATATCATCATAATATACAGATAGTTGAGGGGTTTTCAGCTAGATGATTTCCCCAGTACATATTGTGTTGATATGTGTGATTGATGTTTCAATGTGCGCATGCGATTGTTTCTTTAATTCCGTAAATTGATGATCAACGTAGAGGAGGTTACGTATTATGCTTGCATTCCACAAATAGTGTATAATTAGGATAATCTCTATGAATAAGTTTCATATTATTCAAAATTTCTACATGTTATCATAGGTAGCTGATTTGTAGAAGAAGTTCTACATGGTATCGAAGCGAAGTTGATCATCAGATCTATTATTCAGAAAGTGATTACATTTTATTTCTTCAGGCAGAGTCTGTAATCAGGCCAAGTAGCATCTGGATTCATCCTTCTTTTGGAAGGTGAGATATCCAGTAAATTCCCATACAGTCAATCTCTGTACAAGAAATACTTTGTTCTCACGAATTTTAGATTAGAAGCGGTTGAGTTTTGAGCTGGTGGAATTCGAATTTGCAGCAGTGTTTTCTTGGTGTCGAAGTTGAAATGTCTTTCAATGGATTGCAATTGGAGTATGCCCTTGAAGGCAGCTCAAATTATATTGCATGGAAAGACAGGATGGAGGCGGTGTTAGATGAAAATGGGTTGAAGGAGTTCATAGATGCTGATATCCCAAAACCTACTGATGTTGCTCAAGTTGAGGCTTGGAAAAGAAGACAGCAAAGTGTCGAAGGATTCTGTTGGAGGGCATGAAGGATCACATTGTATCCAGCCTAGATGGAAAGGCTTCTCCATACTTGATGTGGAAAGCGTTGACAGATTTATTCCAAAGCAAGAGCGACTAGAGGAAGTTGGCACTCAAGGATAAACTCAGAAACATTAAGTGTGAGAATGGAGACAGTATGCCCAAGTATCTCACGAAGTTCACCCAATGCCGGGATGAGCTGGGAAGTGTGGGGGTGACTGTCGATGATGAAGACTTGGTGAGCTTGGCTCTCCTTGGTCTTCCAAAGAGTTGACATTCCTATCAGGACTCTGTCAATGGTCGGGAGCAATTGCCAGGATGGGAGAGACTTTGGTCGGATCTTGTGCAAGAAGAGATCAGGCAGAATACCAGGGATGGATCTTCATCAAAGGCATCTAATGAAGAAAATTATGCTTTGGCTGCCAAAGAAAAGAAGGGGAAGAACAAGAAAGCTTCTCATTCTGGTGCAAAAGGCAAGAAGCAGGACATGTCCAAGTTGAAGTGCTTTCACTGTCACCAGCACGGACATTATGCCACAAATTGTCCGCAGAAGAAGAAAAATAAACAAGATGTTGGATATGTAGTGGGAGAGGCCTTAGCCTCGCAGTTTGAGTTGGATTTTTCGCTGATCGCATGCTTGGTATCAAGTGTGATGAGATTGGTATGGTTCTTAGACAGTGGTGCATCTTTTCACATGACAGGAGATCGAGATTTGTTTTCTAATCTAGATGAGAAAGATCTTGGAGTGCACATCGAGATGGGCGATGATGGTAGATACAATGCGACCGGTACCGGTACCATTTCCTTTGAGAGAGATTCTGGTAAACCCTTTGTATTGAAGGAAGTGATGCATGTTCTAGGATTGAAGAAGAATCTTATCTCTGTGGCGATGTTAGAAGACAAGGGATATGATGTTGTCTTTAGCGAGGGAAAGGCTTTCCTGCGCAATAAGACAACTAGAGAAACCCGAAAGATAGGGGTTCGAGTCAAGAACCTTTATCAATTGCATGTATATGGCTGAGTAGCAATGGCATGCAAGGCAGAAGGAGTGGTGAGCCGGGATGATGGGGAGCTATGGCACCGGAGATTGGGCCACCTTCACCATGGAGCTTTGAAGATACTGCAACAGATTTCTACTGGGCTTCCTAAAAAAACTCTTGCGCAGTCAGAACAGTGCAAGGGGTGTACTTTGGGAAAATTTGTGAAAGCCACCTTTCACGAGAAGGATAGTCACGCCACGACGATCCTTGAGCGAATTCACACAGATGTGTGTGGACCTTTCTCAGTAGCTTTGACAGCAAAGCACAAGTACTATGAGATCTTTGTTGATGATTTCTCTCGAAAGTGTTGGATCTTCTTCATGCAGAAGAAGAGTGAGACATACTCAAAGTTCTGTGAGTTCAAAGCACTGGTCGAGAAGGAATCGTGGAAGAAGGTGAAGGCTCTTAGGAGCGACAATGGTGGTGAATTCATCTTTGGTGAGTTCAAGGATTTCTGCAGTGTAGAAGGGATTCGAAGAGAGCTCATAGCTCCCCATAACCCACAATAGAAAGGAGTTGCTGAGCGAAAGAATAGAACGATCATGGGTGCTGCATAATTGATGTTGCATGATTAGAGCCTACCCATTCACTTGTGGGCAGAGGCATGCAACACTGCAGTATATGTGCAGAACCGTTGTCCTCACAAGATACTTGGCATGAGTACACCCGAGGAGGCTTATTCTGGTAAGAGGCCTGATATTTCCCATTTGAGGATTTTTGGTTCTCCTGTTTACATGCATGTGACGAGGATGCCAGGAAGAAGCTGGAGCTGACCACAGAGGTTGGGATATTTGTGGGGTACACTGATACGCCCCACAACTATCGTGTGTATTTTCCAGATAGTAGCAAGACTGTTGTGTGACGGGATATCAAATTTCAGGAGGAGAAAGCCATGAAGTGTTCGCTTGAGAGGGAGCCACACTTACATGCAGATGAGGAGCTATTAGTTCCTAAGGATGAACTTCAGGATTTGGATCAGCCACAAGATGAAGTTCATGGAGTGGAAGAGACCACTCATGCAACGCCAACCATCAAAGGGCGAAAGCGCACTACAGAAGCTAAGCGACTGGCTCAAGATGCAGAGAAGGTTGTAGGACCACCTACAGCATAGCGCAGACAGAGACAGTCACCTCATCAGTACACTGGATACATGGCTCTTGTGAGCAAATGTGTCGTGACTGAGCTATCCTCTTTTGAGGAAGCTGTGGAGGATCCCGCATGGGTAGATGCCATGGTGGAAGGGTATGATTCGATTGTCAGAAACAGTGCATGGGAGATTGTCCCAAGACCGGAGGGGAAATTAGTGATGGGTTCGAGATGGATCTACAAAGTGAAGTAGGCAGCTGACGGGAGTGTGGAGAAGTACAAGGAAAGATTTGTTTCCCGAGGCTTCTCACAGATAGAGGGGATCGATTATGAGGAGACCTTTGCACCTGTCGCAAGGTATTCTTCCATACGGACGATTCTTGCTCTCTCAGCGCAGATGGGGTGGCACATTCATCAAATGGATGTGAAGAATGCGTTCCTCAATGGAGTCATTGAGGAGGAAGTGTACATAGAGCAACCCGAAGGTTTCAAGATCTTCAGCAGGGTTCGCATGTGTGCAGGCTCAAGAGAGCGTTGTATGGGTTGAAACAAGCACCTCGTGCTTGGTACACACGGATAGACAACTATTTCACTGGACTTGGATTCTCCAAGAGTGAGGCGGATCCTAACCTATAGCAGATAGTGGTGGAGGGTAAGTTGCTTATCATTGTACTTTATGTAGATGATTTGATTTTAATGGGAGATGAGCTGTTGATACTTTCTTGCAAGGAGGATCTTGTTTGAGAGTTTGAGATGAAGGACTTGGGCCTCCTTCATTATTTCCTAGGATTGGAAATTTGGCAGCGCAGTGATGGACTATTTGTTTCTCATGGTAAGTATGCCCGGGAGATACTGGAGAAGTTCAACATGCATGGTTGCAAGCCTATTGATACTCCTCTTCCTGGAGGTTGGAGGAAGGAGGATGCTACTTCAGCAGAGGTAGTGGATGCCACTGTTTATCGACAGTTGGTGGGGTCGCTTATGTATCTAATCAATACACGACTTGATATATGCTATGCTGTTAACCAGCTTTCAAAAGTATAGTTAAGCCAACCAAGCTCTTCTGGAAGGTAGGCAAGCATGTATTGCATTATCTCAGAGGCACATCAGGATATGGATTGTGGTACAGATAGGAGGATGAGGTGAAGCTATGTGGCTTCACAGATGCAGATTGGGCAGGGAGCCCAACGAATAGAAAGAGCACATCTGGAGGTATCTTCAGTATCGGGTCGACAACAATTTCTTGGTACAGTAGGAAGCAGAGATCCGTGGCACTCAGTTCCACAGAGGCCAAGTATATGGTCGCAAGTTTGGCTGCATGCAAGGCTATATGGATGAGGAAGATCCTGGTCGGGTTGTTCGAGTCACACTTGGATCCTACAGTGATTTACTGTGATAACCAGAGTTGCATTAAACTCTCGGCTAATCCAGTATTTCATGATAGATCCAAGCATCGACATCAGGTACCATCATATCAGAGATTGTGTGCAGTGAAGAATCATGTTACTTTCATATATTCCCACGGAGGATCAGGATGCCGATATCTTGACGAAGGCACTCACCAGGAGAAAATTCGAATACCACAAAGACAGGATAGGGGTTGCAGATAATCCATATCTTGTTGAGAGGGAGTTGAAAATGTAACAAGATGATGGAGCTTAGTGAAAAGAAGTCGCCTTCACTAAGTGGGCCCGCAGGCTATTTTTGGCGCAAAGTCTA
>APFE031482992.1:8873-54417 GCA_000404065.3 Pinus taeda
TAGCTTCATTCCTTGACCTTTCACATACATCACTCCAACACACTCCCTACACCCGTTTCCCATCTCATCCTTCCACTCCTGAGCCATCACTAGCCTGATCCCTGCCTCACACATCCCTTCCTACCCGTCCATCACCTTTCCCTCACTTAAATCCTTCACGGTAGACCATTCCGTAGCAGTTTAGAGACATCCTGTAGCAGTTTAGAGACATGTTGTAGAAAACCCTGAGTATCCTGTAGGATCCCCTGCAGACATCCTGTAGGAGGTCATTCACGCGGTTGCCGAGCTTCTGAACGTGGAAAACCTCTGTGGATGGATGCCAAGGGTCCATAGGGACCTCAACTAGCCTCCCCAACATGTCCCACGCTTTCCTTCCTTCTCCATCCAATCTGCACAACCAAACCCTAATAAGCACAAAATCACAATCTTTCCACCTACTTAATGAAAAGTACAAAAACATGTCTTTTATAATGCAAGTAGTTTAGATCCATGCATTTCCACTTAGTAGAGGTAGTAGCAGCATTGGTAGAAGTTTTACTCATCTTCATTGCATTATAGAGGTTAGGCTAGTTAAATTAGGGTTTCCTAGGTTTACCTGCTTTGATTTACTTTTAGTTCACTTTTTTCAAGTAGACTAGTCTTCTTTGAGCTAGCTTTAATCCATCATTAATAGAGCTTCTTCTGTGAGCCATAGAAGTTGGCTTGAGCCCTAGCGGACTTGTGCCAGCTGACCAAGTGACAGCTGTGACAAGAGCTAGTACTTGTGCATATAGCACCATCTCTTCCAAGTTTGTACGAACAACCGGGTTGATAAAATGAGAGACAGGAAGCCCCAGGAGTTGTAGCATTATTGCTACAATACTGGAGCTCACCACTTTTCCTGGTGGCCTGAGAGATGATACCTCTGCACTTTGTTGTCTTTCTAGCTCTTGTCTCTGTGAGCTAGTGGATGTTCCTCCCAATGGGAAAGTTTGTTGGCTAACTACCCTTTCTTCTCTCTAACTATCTGTAGTGTCTTCAATAAATTCCTCCTCTGAAAGGGGATTTAACCTTTGCCTTTTTGTACCAGGCTGCTCTGACGGTCCACTGGTAGGGGTAGCTACTTTCCTGTCTATTTTTTTATTCCTTTCCTCATTCAGAGGAGTCTGCAAGTTGGCATTTTCTTCTACATTGGTTTGAGTTGGAGGTGGTGGCATTTGGACTTGTTCTTTGGAGGCTTTAGGCTGCTTAGACATTTTAGACTGTTCTGTGACTTAAATGCTAGTTTCCAATTCTTTGCCTTTAGATGATCCTGTGGCTGGTGTACTGGTTTCCTGTGAAGGCTGATGAGAAGTTCCAGCAATGGATGCACCAATTCCTGACCTTTGAGATAGCTCAAATGGTACATTCCCAAAAAAATCTAGGTCAAGGGTTTTCTCAAGATTTCTCATAGCGTTTTCTATATTGACCTATTCACTAACAGCTTCTACTAGGGTCCCTTCCCTCAATTCATCCATGTTTGCAAATTGTTCAATTTCTGGGATCATATGATGTATGTATGGTGACAGCCTGTTCTTCATTCTTCTATCACAGATAAAGCTATTAGGGTCATATGGCCTCCACCCAAAACTCTTTTGTAACTTAAGACGATCTTCTAAAAAAAATATTTGCTTCTCTCTATGCTTCTCTATCATTGCAAATATAAGGGCCTAATTGATTCTTGATTCTAAGCTAAGCTTTCTTCTTGGCATTACAAAAATGGACTAAGTCTATATGCATCATTTGTCTGAAGTATTCCAATGCAAACAGTCTCATTGAAACATACTTTGGTAGCGTAGAAAGGCAGAGCTCACACTCATATATCCTGACTTCTGTATGGTTCTTATATAGGTACCAGCCACTTATTCTGTACTGCTTAGAGAGTTGGAGGATCTTCTTTATATCACCATTGATCCTAGGAAGGGAAACTCCTATCAATAAGGTAGTTGCAGGACGCAAAAATAGATCAATGAACTCATTGTAGGTGTAAGGGGAGTCAAGGGTATCATGGAAAATAGGACTCTAAAATATGACAAACCTAGGATTTCCTTTGGTGTCAAGTTTCCTAACATGGAAAAGAAAATTCTCGGACTAAAATACAACATAAGATGATAGATGTTGGTCATGAATTTTATTGGCAATATAGGAGGCATAGTCATACTTAACAGAAGGGGGTTGTCTAGGAGTAAAAATTGACAACAACACTAGGGTTACTTCATTAATAAACTCACTAGTGTTGAATCCCATGATTAGAGATATCATATCAACTATGAGTCTTCATGTATCTGTGAAGAAAGCATGCAGATAAGGAGGTAGATACTTAGGCGCATGTTTTTGCAATATGAAAGTCTGGTAGATGCGATTCAGTTTTGACTGGGACAATTGAGTGGATTTCTCAAGTAAATATCCCATCGAGATGGGAGTAAGAGCTTGAGTGCAGTGGAATTGCAACATTTCATTGATGGATTGAGCAGTTATGGGGAAAAAGACTGTTTGACTTGGGGACATAACTGCTCTGTGATTAGGGTCATAATTGGCACAACATTGATGAATTATATATGGGAAAACATGGACTGAGGGGAGGAAATACATGGGAATGTTAGATTCCCATAGTCCTAAAATGTAAAAGCCATTCAGATAATTGTCTCTGGCTTGGAAAAAGACCTTAAGGTGGATTTTATCTCCGAATAAGTCTTTTATCTGAAAATCTTTATCAGCCAGAGGCAGATAGTCTAAATCTTTGTGATGAGCATTCATGGGTGTGACATTCAAAGCTACAGGGGTTTCCATTTTTGGTTCTTGTGGATTCAAAAATGGAATTAGGGTTTTCTGTAGAGAATAGACAAAACAGTAGGTTTTGGGAACCTATATAGTGAAAGAAAGTTTGGACTTGTACTGAATTTAGCTCTTTCTTGTGCAATTTTCAGTTTAAAACCAAAACTTACAAGGTTCAATGGAAATTGGTTAAATACTTGTAATGGGGAAGTGAACAGTACAATGGCAGGTCAAATAATAGGTTTCGGAGTGCGTTGCTACAAATGTTTTGACCAGGTGGCAGTTGGAAAGCTTTAACAGTTGACTGGGACGTCACTTTGCATGGGAACACAGTTTACCATATAAAACATTGAAAATGACATTTTATTTATTTTATTCACAATATCTAGGTTGGCGAGGGTTTTGGTTATTAGGCGAATGACATAAGCAAGACATGACAGTTTGTCGTATGCGAAGGGCAGTAAGTGGTATGATGTCACACTACTTTCTGGATTGGACGGTATTCAGCTGAGAGCCGGCGATTCCATTGATTGCATGACGCATGGCGAAGGTACGGGATGAAAACCGCCTGGTGATCGTGGGTTAACGCGCAGTCACCAGGGGGCGCGATATCAAAAATGGTCATCGGATGTGGGGAGCATGATCAGACGGTGGACGGGCAAGTGATACGGTGGGGCTTTAACTATGGCAGGCCCAATTTAATTAACAATTAATTAATTATATCGGGGTGATTAGGATAGGTCTGGGAGGTTCTTAATTAACTGTGAGAGTTAATTAATTCCTTGCTAATGCAACGAGAGATCAGTTTCTTAATGAGTCAATGTTTAATGCATTAATCCAATTTTAACACTGTTTACGGTTATATTTAACGAGGGCGGAATATTTAATATTTTGGAGATTTCTATATATATTTAATAATACAGGATAGGGTGAAATTTTTTGGGAGTTATATAATATAAATCAAAAATTAATATGAAACAATGTGATAAAAAGTGCTAAGTAAAACAACAAAGTGTACATTTAACTTACGCTTAAGTGGAAAAGGGGTTTTATGTAATATTGTGTATTTTTCCTAAGTAAAATAGGATTTTACTTTGGGAAAGACTTATGAAAATGCATGAATGATGGTTTTAAGTACTTAGGCTTTTGAAATTATTGGGCCAAGGGTCCGGTCCCTCCAAAAGTCAAAGAAATGCTCTAAGCCCTTCCAATTTATCAAATACCTTAGTCCTTAGGGGAAATTAGTGAAAAATTAGGGAAAATAAGAAGGGGATTTAACCGTTGTGACTTTGCTTTGATTGTGATGTCTTCAATGTAATGTATGCCTTGGCCTTGCAATAAAAAATGAAATATTAGCACATTAAGAGACATTATTCATCACATGTATCATTTTGCAACATCATCTACCTACCCTACCTACTTTAACCTAGCATTTTTTTCTTCTTTATTTGGATGCACTTAGACTGGCGAACCCTTATCAAATCTTCCTTTTCTTTTACATGGAAAGCCTACCTAAGTCTGCACTTATTACATCCAAGGGCTCAGATTACGCTGTTGAGCTCCTTTTTATTTACTCTACCTATCTACTTATCTGTCAAGATTACACTGTTTGGTCAGATATTTATTCTCTATTTCTATAGCATGAAATTGAAAAATGAATGAGCCAAGTTTAAACAATTTGACTCTTTATGAATTTTGACATAAGTAACAAGTTGCACACAATTGTTTATTACACAAAAATGAAAAAGTAGTGGCATTTAGACTTGCACACTTTCCTGGTCTATTTTTGTTTGGGGTTCATTTTTTCTCATTTTTTGACCATCTTTATTCTTTTTACCTTTCGATTTTTCTTTTAGAGTATACTCTCTTTACATTTTTTAAATTTTTTGATTTTTTGAAAATATGGAAAACCTTTGCAACAAGAAAATTTATGAACATATTACAAAGCTCACCAAGTCAATCATGACATATGACACCTATTGGTATAGGGGCCTAACACTGGCTCCACTTGGGGATGGCCTTTCCTGGTGAAAAGTCAAGAATAGTAGATCAGATGGCCTCTGAATGACTTTGATTGTATTCTGCAATCTTCTTTTCCCTACTGCTTTATTATATGTATGACAATGATACTTTCGAAGCTTAGGCCCTTCTCTTCGGGCTTCATCTCCAAAAGTCATTGTCCAATCAAAATTGTGACATTACCAAGGATATAGTATGTACAAGTTAATCATCATGGTAGAATTAATAGGTAGGATCAAAGTAATGTTTTATCATTCGACCATTAACTAGCCCTTCTTCTGATGTTGTACCATCCAAGTTCTTTAAATAATATGTATTGTTTCCTTGTAGAGCCTGGATAATATATGGACTTTTCCATAGGAAGTCAAACTTCCCATATTTCCCCTTGTCTTCTCTTCTGGAATCCCATCTCAGCACTTTGTCTCCAGGGTGGAAATCTTCTGCTTTAGTTCTTTTATCAAGTATCTTCTTGAGCATTTTCTGCCATATTTGGGATCTATGATACACTTCCTCTCTGGTCTGCTATAGATTTATGTTTTGATTAATCCTCCTTTGGATATCATTGGGTTCCACTTTGGATTCTTGAAGTAATTTCATAATAGGAACTCCCAATGAAGAATGGAATATTGCCTCCATGACATAGACTAATTCATAAGGACTAGCCCCAATGGATTTTTTAGTTGTCAATATGTCTTCCCATAGTGCATTTATCAGTTTCTTATGCCAAGTCTTTTTATTTTCTTCCAACAATTTTTTAATGATATTAATGAGGCTTTTGTTGGAAGACTCAGCTAAACCATTCCCTTATGGGTAATAGGTTGTAGAATGGCCTAACGTAATGTGGTATTTATTACAAAAGTTGATCATTTTTCTTGATTTAAAAGCAGCAGCATTGTCTGTTATGATTTTTGTGGGGCAGCCAAATCTGGATAATATGTTGGTTTCTAGCAAACCTATGATTTCTTCATTTGTGGTCTGTCTAGAAGGTATGGACTCTATCCATTTGGTAAAGTAATCAGTGGTTGTAAGGATCCATTTATGTTGGCCAAAGGAGGGAGGGTGGATTTCTCCAATGAATTCAAGACCCCATTGTTGGAATGATTTTTCAGTAGAGATGGATTTCAGGGGTAAAGGTAATAGTTTTCTCTTGCTCTAAAAAATTTGGCATTTATGGCAAGAGGTAACAAATTTTTTCACATCAACAAATAACCTTGGCCAATAGAAACCAGCCCTTAAGATCTTATCTGTAGTTGATTTCTAGTAGACGTGTCCACCACAGTCTCCTGCATGAAAATCTTGAAGTGTCTTGTCAGCTTCATTCTTTAGTAAACAACTCAATAAGATTCTTTCATGATTTTTCCAAAAAAGAGCACTATCTAAAATGCAAAACTTTAAAGCTTTCATCTTTAAAGACCTACTTTTTTTTTTGCTGTACAACCCTAGAGGATGCTACAGGTTTTGTAATACATAGATTATATTAGCATACCAAGGTGAATCTAAAAAGCCCTGGCTGATTTATGGAGTCACCATCTCCTGTTCGTTGTCCAATTCATTTATGTCCAGGGCTTGGCAGTTTGTTTCTGCCATGAGTTTGGCCAATCCCAGTCCTTTTATCAATTTTGTGGGTATTATTTCAATATCATATTCTAAAATGGTAGCAATCCATTTTCCTCTCTTGCCTTCAATTCCATCCTGAGTCAGGATGTCCTTGACAACAAAATTTGGTACATAGGCTATCACATGAGAATATAATATATAAACTCTAAAGTCCTTAATTGCTTTAACAAGTGCAAATGCATGTTTTCCATGATTTTGTATTTCGGTGATGCATATATAAGTGCTTTACTAAAAAAGGCTATAGGTTTTTCACATTCTTGGTCATCCTTTTGTAGTAAAACGGTTGCTATAGTGTGCTCTGAGGTAAAAGAAAAAATTATGAAATCTTTATCAAACTGGGGAGTAGTAAGGACTGGTGTTCTGGTCAAAGCCATTTTAATTTCTTCAAATGCTTGTTTGACTTCAACTGTCCATTTTATACTTGAATCCTTTCTTAACATGTTATTGAGTAACCTAATTAATTTTGCTACATTAGATATGAATCTTCTCAAAAAGTTTATCTTTCCTAAGAAAGCTTGTAGTTCTTTGATACTTCTAGGATGAGGTATCTGCAAATTTGCTTCTATTCTGGCAGGATCAATCCGAATGCCATCCTTTGGATGATGTGACCTAAGAGCTTTCCTTCTTCAAGGCCAAATAGAGATTTTTTGGGATTTAAAGAGATACCATATTTTTTGCACTTGAGGAATACTTGTCTGAGATGATCCAAATGTTGTTGATCTGATTTAGAGAAAACAGTTAGGTCATCCAAATATATGACAAGAAAAGCATGAATCTCTTTAGCAAACACAATATTCATTGCTCTCTAGAAAGTAGTTCCTGCATTTTTAAGTCCAAAAGGCATTTTGATATACATAAATGTACCCCATGGTGTGGTAAAGGAATTTTTTTCTTGATCATCAGGGTGAACTGGGATCTGGTTATACCCTGAAAATCCATCCAAAAGTGAAATCTTAGAGGCTCCCACTACCCTTTGCAAAATGTGGTCCATTTTAGACAAAGGGTAGTTATCCTTTAAAGAAACTTTGTTTACATTTTTGAGATCTACACATATTCTGATCTCACCAATTTTCTTCCTAGTGGGTACTAAATTAGATACCCACTGTGAAATCTTATAGGTGCAATTATCCCTGCATCATACATACGTTAATCTCTCTCTCAATCAGTGGTAGTAATACAAGGTTGATTCTTCTGAGTTTCTGTTTGAATGGTTTCTGGTCTTCCTTCAAAGGTATGGTATGCTAAATTATTAAGCTATCATATGATTTCAAATCCTCATAACTCCAGGCAAAAACATCCTGGAATTCTCTCATGAGTTCAACATATTTCAACTTTTGGTCAGAGGGTAAGGACTTTGATAGTTTTACCATTTTTTTATTTTCTTCTATTCCTAAGTTATACTCTTATATCTTTGGTTTCCTAGGAATGTCATTGGAATCAAAGAGGTCCTCTAAAGGAGTTAATCCCTCAAGCAAGTGATTGTCTTTTAAATCTATGACTTATTTTTCTTCCTCATTTATCTCATCAAGGTCCATCTATTTTAAGTCTTGAACTTCCTGTTTGGTGAAAGTTATGGGATGAAGCATTTGAATGGAACTATCTTCTACAATGTTGGCATCTACTTCATCTATCTGTTTAGTAGCATAAATATCTATGTGACTATGAGAAAATTCACTATCTAAAGTCAGAAAGTTATTAATTTAATCATCATTTTCGAAAACTTGCCAGTTTTTTACATTGTCAGGGATAGTTGGCCTATGCTTAATTTCAGCAGTGAACTGGTGGTTAGGCTCAAAAGGTAATTTACAAGTACTAGCAAACATGGCCAGACTGTGAGCATGTAAGTTGTGCTTCCTAGATATTACAGCAAGCTGAGTTTCCAGAAAAGTATTAAGAATCTCTATAATTGTTCCCCTATAGTATCCTAATCTAGTATCTCTAGTAAGGTACGTTCCTTTAATCTGATTTATAATTAATTCTGAATCACCTATAATAGAAACTCTAATTGCTCCCAACCTTTTTACAATTTTAAGTCCTAGAAAAAGAGCTTCATACTCTGCCATATTGTTGGTGTATTTAAAATTCATCCTGTAGGCATGGCCTTCAGCATGGTCATTTTCTAAGTTATGCACCCAAATTCCAGCCCCTACCCCTAATTTGTTCATTGAACCATCTAACTCTAAGTGCCAAAGAATTTCATGAACATAATCAGTGTTAGGGGTAATGGGAATTTGTTAGTTGGGGGTTTCAATTTTTTTATCCTCATCAAGTTTATCTTTGTCATCTGATTTGTCACTTGTATCTGAGATTTTCTGGATCTAAACATTTGTTTTTCCTGTTTCAATTTCTTTTGCTTCTGCTGTTAAAACTTGCTCATTGTTGGCAGGATGGATTTCGGCATTATATAGAATAAATGAATCCATATCTGAGTGTACTGAATAGATAGGGAAATTTTGTGGTTTCTCCCAGCTACTTACTACATATTTCATTAATGTCTCTCGATACAGCTTCTTAGGTTGGCCAAAAACAGAGACAGTAGCATAAGACATGTCCAACTGTTATGATCCTTAAAGTTTAGCACCCGAGGATCTGGATAACAACATTACATATTTTGGAGGAATATCTACTACTACTATATCCATCAAGATTGTTTTAGCACGGTATTGAACTAAAGAAACACATAGGTATTTTATTAATCCTAAACATCTCACTTGGCTTGAATCAAAAGAAAATAGATCTTTATAATGTCTAGTGATGTCAAGATCTAATTTCTTCATTACAGACTTGGGCATTAAATTGTGAGACGCTCCAGAATCAAACATGGAATTATGGAGGATTTTGTCATGAATATTTAAACTCACATAGAAGAGAGGAACACTTCCTTCCAGGTGTTTTCCAATTACTTCAGGCCCAAAGATTAGTTATGGTTGGTCGTCAAAAACATTTACAGAGTCTTTGGTTCCAATGATTTTAAGTGATCTGTTGATTTGTTCTTGGTAGGCATCATGTTTAGCTAATTCGAACAGTGGAACAGCTACCTTTAGTTTGCCTACTTCGACTTCCAGATTGAAAGGTTTTTCAATTTGGACTTTAGTGTTTCGAACAGTTGGATTCTCTCTAGTTTCTGGATTTTCAGTGTTTTTGTCTTTCTCATGAGTAGGGTTAGTATTTGTAATTTCTCCTAGATTAACTTCTAGTGGTTCTTCCATATTTTCCTTAGAGGAATGGAAGAGTATTTTTTATTCTGTTGATTGTCGGATATATCTTCTATTATTGGATTAGAGGGGTTATTGTTAGTTCTGGACAAAATTTGTACATGTGGAGGTACTTCTTTTCCCTTGGTTGGTTGTTTTGGGCCTTTTTGTTTGTTGTTACCAGGAATATCAATTCTCTACTTCTCAAGTTGTACTTCTTGTGTACTTCATAAATAGTTGTGTCATATCCCTCCCTGAAGTCAAACGATTCTCCTGACTAAGTTTGAAATTGCTTGAGAACATAAGACTCTTGATCTTCGGGAGTTAAAAACACTTATCCTTCATTGTTAAGTCCCATTAGATTTATCTGAGTGTCTTCTGGTGGATCTTCAGAACTAGAAGCTTCTATGTAATTCTCTTGAAAAGGGGGTCTAATGTTCTGGTCAGGGCCAATTTTCCCAGTGTTTTGATTTTGGTTTTTTTGGAAATTGGGATTCCTCCCTGTATTGGCCTGCTGACCCTCCCAAGGTGATTTTCTTTCTATGGTTTCTACCCTATCCCCTAGTCTTTCCATTCCTTTGATTATAGCATCCAGTTTCTGTTCCACAGGTGAAGATTCTTCTTTCAGTGGTATCCTTCTTTCACTTCTGTCCTTGGCACGTTTTGATATCAAATTAGCCTCAACACTGAAAATTATACTTGCATCTCTTCTAAAGTTCTGGGGGATCTTTCCCTTAGCTGAAAAGCCATATTTGAATCAAATCCATCTGGGAACTTGAACATGACTAAATCAGGTGAGGGTCTGAGGTTTTGAGTAATTGCATTGTAAACAACATTAAACCTAGTGCAGTAATCTTGCACAGTTTCCTGAGTTCCTCTGTTAAAGTTTTCATATTTTGATAGGATCTGCAGAGGATCTTTATTCTTCTCCCAACGATCTAAGAATTGTGTATAAAGAGCTTCTAGATTATTTATGTTGTTTGCTCTTAGAGCCCTAAACCAGGTTTTGACTTCACTAGTTAGATTCTGAACAAATACCCTCATTCTAACATCATCAGCATCAACCTCATATATTTTAAAGTAGTCAATATTTTTTTTTGGTATGTTGTTGAGCTGTGTAAGTACCAGAACCATCAAAATGAGTGATTTTAATTTGATAGTCTTGGGGCATAGCACCCAAGTTGGCAGATAAGTTTAGGGGGGTATACGTGTTTTCCATGGCTGCAGGTATGGAGGTAACAACTGATGGGGTAGGAGTAACAATAGGAATGCAAGTTGTGGATGGAGGGGTAGAAGGAGGTGTTTGAGGTGGAGTGGTTTGGGGTTGAGATGTGTAAGGGATTGTTGAGGAACTTGGAGAAGCAGTAGTGATTGTAGATGGATCAGGTGTTATTTCAGAAGTGAGTTGAGACTGTATTGAATTTTGTAAATGTCTGTCAATTGAAACACTGATAGCTTCAAATTGTAATTGTTCAATAAATGTTGGGTCTGGAACCAAGTGGGCTAATTCGGTCTCAGAGAATGTTACAAACAAATAAGTCTCAAATTTCTCATCAAAGGGATCATCCTCAAGATAAATCCAAATAACAGGGCAAGATCTTGATCTATAAATAGGCCGAGAACTAGCAGTACTTTCTTGACTTTCCTGTCTCCTAAGAATTCTGGGAATCAGATTAGGGTTCTCAAACACAGGTGGTGGATTTGGGTCAGGATTTGACTTAGTATAATGAGTCATTTCTAAAGCCAGATTTCTTGGTTATGATTTTCTGAATAAATATAAACAACAACTTCTGTGTTTTCTTTAAGATGTTTGAGATTTAGATTAAAAACCTTCCTAAAGATTTGTTTGACTGAGGAAATGGTATAAGATCAATTCATAAACTAGACCAAAGATAGACTGAAGAAACATTCATCTACTTATGATCTTGCAAGGCAAGAGCATTTCGAAGGCTACCTAGCTAACTTCAGGCTTCGTTTGTAGTTTATAAAGTAAACAGTAATAATAACAATTTTTCGTTCCCCAATGGAGTCGCCACTATGTTATCACTCAGATTTTTCTAGAAGTTATAAGAAGGGGAAAGGGGTCTGAGGTAACCACAAACCAATCTTTTAGATATAGATTCTAGCCAATCTATATCCAAAGATGGCTCTCTCTTTAAGTTTTATCTTTGTTTTATAAGGTTTTAGGCTAGTTATTAGAGCTTTGGATTTTGTTTGAATTTGTTGGTGAAATTCAATAGCAGAGGGTTAAAAGTGAATAGTTTAGTCCATTGGGCTAATGGAGTCAGGGAAAATGGCTCAACTGGATTTGGTTTCTCAATAAACAATGGTTTCACAGGGCAAGATAGCTGAACAAGGAGCAAATAGAAACTTAAAAATACGGGATGGATGTAAAGGGTTAAAGGGAAATTAAGAATCCTTCAACAACTTTATGAAAGTAGAATATGAATAACCATCAATAAAGAGAAATTAAGAATTCTTTACTAAATGATTAAGATGAATAAACTAGGAAACAAGAGCAATTAAGATTTCACTTTTTATACTAGTTCAGAAGAAAACATTGAAAACAAAAATGATTGAAGACAGATTGCACTTAAGCACTTTCTGAATTATTCTTTTTCGTTTCAACATTTAGATATGAAACATAATGAATATAATAAACAAGAAAACATTAACACCTGAGATATAAGATACTTATTTGTTTGATGTCCAACACATGAATCCTGTGAAAAGTCCTTTACATCAATCCTTCATCCAGCCAGCCATGAAAAATTTGTCCAACAACGCTTTTTATTCCAAAATAATCAATTTTACAGCAATGTTAAAGAATCCACCCTCAATACTCTGAATGGCAGTGTATTTATACAAAAACTTTACAACAAAATATCCCATAACAAAGTGAGATATAAACTGGGATGACTAATCATATATTTCAAGAAAATAGGGCCAGAAGACCTCGTAGATGACGGATAAGGCAACCAAATGGTTTGTTGTCCCTATTCTTGAGAATGTGCTGGAGTTAGGCCCTATGATTTGGCTTCTTGTTGTCCTTGGTGCAATTATGTGTTGGCTACTCTGTTTTGATGTTCTTACTAATACACTTTACCTGCATCTGATACTCTTTACCTGTTGATCTCTTTTCATCCTCTTTTACCCTTATTTACTGGAGTATAAATCAGAATTTACATTTTACCACAGATAAATTACAAAATTTCAAGCATTTCTTCCCACCATTTTGGCTGTGGTATTTTAGTTTTCTGAAGCTTTTTGAGGGTTTCATCTGTCTCTATATACCTAAAGAATGTGGCCTGAATTGGGAACAAGTGTTTCAACTCATGCTCGACATAGAATAAGTTCTCTAGGCTGTCATAGAGAACTTGGCCAGTAGGGAGTGCTTTTATTTCTGATGCACTTGTTGATGAACTTACTTGATTGCCTGCATATTTATTCAATTCATCTACATAATCTCTATGCTTCATTAATCTGCCATTAATCACTAAAGGACTTGGTAGCCCTTTATTCTGCAAAATAGGAAACTTCTCCATGAAAGCATTAATCTCCACCTGCATGTCATGACATCTTCTTCTAAATTCTGCATCAAAGTTTTTTTGGTTAATACCCTTTTGATTTCCAAAATAGTTTATGTTCTATCTGTGATGCCAAATTCTTCTAGCTATTCCTTATTCTTGGTATTCAAAAATGTATGAGCCTATTGGCTTCCTTAGGAATTTGTCCTAATTGTGCTTTTGTCCTTTGAATTTCTTCCTGGGCTATCTTCACCAGATCAATCTACTCAAAAATTACTTGGATGGATGGCCAAATATCATTTATGGACTGAGTGATGTTGGCCCAAATAATTTTCTTGATTTCTGCTAGGGGATTGTCAAAAGTGAGATCTTTTTCTAATGTTTTCACTTTATCTTCTAATGTTTTAATCTCTCTTGTTTTTTGATACAATGTTTATCTTTGAGAGATCATAGTTTTGTTCCATCTTAGCAAATTGTTCTTTTACTTGTTTTAGCTCTGGAACTTGTAGTTTCATGTCTTCCATTGACTTTATTGGTTCCTCTGTGCTCAAATTGGCACTGCTGCCCTGTGTTAGTCCTGTTGTTCCTACACCTATGACCACCTCCATTGCGGCTGCTGGAATTTTTGGTGCTAATGATGTCCAAAGTGTAGAGGGGACTATTGTTGAGACTACTGGTATTACATCAAGAGGCTGAGAGGTCGAATTTCCATGCTTGTCCTTCAATGCTTTTTCTAGCTCTTGCTTAATCTCATTCAATCTTTCATTGAGTTTTAAGAGTAAATCTATCATCTCTTCTTCAGATTTTTTCTTTATGATCTCAGCAGTCTGTGGATGCATTGAAGGAGACAGCTTTAGCTGCTTCCTCAAGGCATCAATATCTTCATCTTTCTTTTTTATTAATGCTTTTATACCCTTCACATCTTTGGGATTATGTCGCAATCCAATAATGATTTCTTCTAGAGACTTTATTCTATTATCTTTAGCCTGGGAGGAGACTTTCTCTAAGTGTAGCTTGGTGGTTGTATTATCCAAAGAATTTTGTAGCCTATGGGCCATCATTGTCTTACCAGTCAAGGTTGAATAAATCATTTCTCCAGTTTGTTTATGCAATTCAATCTAATCCATAAGATGAATATCCTTTGCCATGACTTTGATGCAGGTGCATCTCACCCTTTTCTTAATTAAAGAAAAATCCAAGTGGAGCGATGAAGACATGGACAATCAAGTTGGAAAAAGGAGGAAAATTGGCTTTAAAACAGATTTAAAGCAGATTTAAAGCGTGCATGCATGAAGCTTTTGTGGAGAAAATCCGGAGAGGATAGGATTGATCCTTCCTAAAATTCTTATATAAATGTAATGTGATAGGATGTGATAGATATTTGTTCTGGGAGGTAATTTTTGAGTGGCAAGATGTAGCTGAGTGTGAGCTCGTTTTTAAGGCTGAAATGCCTTAGTATGTGACACTTCTGTATAATATATAGAATCATGTTCTAGTGTATGTTGTGTACGCTTATGTGCGTTTTATAATTGAATAAATTTTGTGTTGCGTTCTTGTTGATCGACCATCGATCAGTCAAAGGATCGATGGCAATCTAAATTCGTTTAATTGTTATATATGGGCATGGATGTCACATATTATTTTTTTAAATGTATTTGATGTGTTCAGGAGAGCCGAACGGGCTCCGACTTACAGTTTTATGTGATGTTCTTTCTTGGCTTTAAAGACAGGATTCTTTTGCTGAACGGATTTTGATTTCTGCCTCCCCGAAAGAAACGCTTTAACCATTCATTCCATCTTCATAGTGTCAGTGGACGAAGGTTTGACGGTTTGGAGAATGATGGGGATTTGAACAGACGAATGTCAACTGCATCTTTTTATTTTTCAACAGAGATTGGATTTAGATCGGATGGATCGGTGGAACCAATGATGTTTATAGTGCCGAATGTATTTATTTTAAATCCATATATTCCAGCATATTTATATTTTGTGTGGTATGTGGGTTTTAAAGCTTGAAACCTATATTGAAATGTTTGCAATGATTATGTATGGATGGCACGATTTTAAAGATCCACGTCAATAAATTAAAAGGTTTTAAGTTTAAAACGCTTCCGATGGGCCAGAAACCACAATCCCAGGATCGAGATTCATATCTGAAAAGGGATTTTGGCTTACCCCAAGATCGCTTTTCATCAAGTGGTATCAAAGCAGGGGAAGGATTCCTGAGAGAAGAAAGAAGAATGCAAACAGAAGGGGAAAGAGGTACAGTTGTGTTAAAGCTAGAGAGTTTATGATTTTATTATCGTGCAGATGGCAGCAGCGGAAGGTGAGAAGATTTGCAACAACCTAGAGCAAGGTGTGCTCAATTGAAGGATGCCAAAAGACCGAGTGAGGAGGGCTTGGTGAGGTATCGTGTAACAGAGGAGACTGTTACTGCAGAGGTTGGTTGCAGTTCACAGGAAATCATGAAAGTCGTTTTAGTGAAGGAATGCAGTGGATAAAATTGCTAAGGACAAGGAAAAGCATATGACCAGGAGGTCATAAAATTTTTGTACCTCGGGAGTCTGATGCAGGTGCATCTCACTCTTTTCTTAATTAAAGAAAAATCCAAGTGGAGCGATGAAGACGTGGACAGTCAAGCTGGAAAAAGGAGGAAAATCTGCTTTAAAATAGATTTAAAGCAGATTTAAAGCGTGCATGCATGAAGCTTTTGTGGAGAAAATTTGGAGAGGATAGGATTGATCCTTCCTAAAATTCTTATATAAATGTAATGTGATAGGATGTGATAGAAATTTGTTCTAGGAGGTAATTTGTGAGTGGCAAGATGTAGCTGAGTGTGAGCTCGTTTTTAAGGCTGAAATGCCTTAGTATGTGACTCTTTTGTATAATATATAGAATCATGTTCTAGTGTATGTTGTGTACGCTTATGTGCATTTTATAATTGAATAAATCCTGTGTTGCGTTCTTGTTGATCAACCATTGATCAGTCAAAGGATCGATGGCGATCTAAATTCGTTTAATTGTTATATATGGGCATGGATGTCACATATTATTTTTTTAAATGTATTTGGTGTGTTCATGAGAGCCGAACGGGCTTCGACTTACAGTTTGATGTGATGTTCTTTCTTGGCTTTAAAGACAGACTTCTTTTGCTGAACGGATTTTGATTTTCGCCTCCCCGAAAGAAACACTTTAACCATTCATTCCATCTTCATAGTGTCGGTGGACGGAGGTTAGACGGTTTGGAGAACGATGGGGATTTGAACAGACGGACGTCAACTGCATATTTTTATTTGTCAACAGAGATTGGATTTAAATCGGATGGATCGGCGGAACCAATGATGTTTATAGTGCCGACTGTATTTATTTTAAATCCATATATTCCAGCATATTTATATTTTGTGTGGTATGTGGGTTTTAAAGCTTGACACCTATATTGAAATGTTTGCAATGATTATGTGTGGATGGCACGATTTTAAATATCCACGTCAATAAATTAAAAGGTTTTAAGTTTAAAACGCTTCTAATGGGCCAGAAACCACAGTCCCAAGATCAAGATTCATATCTGAAAAGGGATTTTGGCTTACCCCAAGATCGCTTTTCAGCAGACTTCCAAATTTGTTCTGAGATAATCTGGTGCCGATTGAGGTTGTTGCACTTTAAGCTTGAAATAGTTCGTTATCATCTTGTCGTCTTTAATGTCATAGGCTGACATTAATCTTTGCTGATTTGTGGGGGCCATTTTCAAATATTGATTGTAAATTTGAAGTCTCAATGGATCATTCCTGGCTTTAATTTTTGTGAATGTTTTCTTAATATCTGAGGCATCTTTTCCTGGTGGCTTGAGAGATGATACTTTTGCACTTTGTTGTCTTTCTAGCTTTTGTCTCTATGAGCTAGTGGATGTTACTCCCAATGGGAAAGTTTGTTGGCTAACTACTCTTTCTTCTCTTTGACTATTTGTAGTCTCTTCAACAAATTCCTCCTCTGAAAGGGGATTTAATCTTTGCCTTTTTGTACCATGCTACTCTGAGGGTCCACTGGCAGGGGTAGCTACTTCCCTATATATTTTTTAATTCCTTTCCTCATTCAGAGGATTCTGCAAGTCGGGAGTTTCTTCTACATTGGTTTGAGTTGGAGGAGTTGACATTTGGACCTGTTCTTTGGAGGCTTCAGGCTGCTTAGACATTGTAGAATTTTTTGTGACTTGAATGCTAGTTTCCAATTCTTTGCCTTTGGATGATCCTGTGGCTGGTGTACTGCTTTCCTGTGAAGGCTGCTGAGAGGTTCCAGCAATAGATGCACCAATTCCTAACCTTTGAAATAACTCGAATGGTACCTACCCAAAAGAATCCAGGTCAAGGTTTTTCTCAAGATCTCTCATAGCGTTTTCTATATTGACCTGTTCACTAACAACTTCTACTAGGGTCCCTTCCCTCCATTCATCCATGTTTGCAAATTGTTCAATTTCTGGGATCCTATGATGTATGTATGGTGATAGCCTGTTCTTCATTCTTATATCACAGATAAAGCTATTAGGGTCATGTGGCCTCCACCCAAAACTCTTTTGTAACTTAAGACGATCTTTAAAAAAAAATTCTGCTTCTCTCCATTCTTCTCTATCGTTGCAAATATAAGGGCCTAACTGATTCTTGATTCTAAGCTAAGCTTTCTTCTTGGCATTACAAAAATGGACGAATTCTGTATGAAACATTTATCTGAAGTATTCCAATGCAAACAGTCTCATTGGAACATACTTTGGTAGCTTACAAGGGTAGAGCTCACACCCATATATCCTTATTTCTGTATGGTTCTTGTATAGGTACCAATCACCTATTCTTTACTGCTTGGAGAGTTAGAGGATTTTCTTTATATCACCACTGATCCTAGGAGGGGAAACTCCTGTCAATAATGTGGTTACATGATGCACAAATAGATTAATGAACTCATTATAGGTGTAAGGGGACTCAAGGGTATCATGGAAAATTGGACTCCAAAATATGACAGACCTAGGATTTCCTTTGGTGTCAAGTTTCCTGACAGGGAAAGGAAAGTTCTCTGACTGATAATAGAACATAAGATGATAGATGAAAGTGGTGTATTTGAAAACTCCTTCATTGTCTAGGTTTAGAAGTTGGTCATGAATTTTATTGGGAATATAGGAGGCATAGTCATACTTAACAGTAGGAGGTTGTCCAGGAGTAAAATTTGACAACAACACTAGGGTTACTTCATCAATAAACTTACTAGTGTTGAATCTGATGATTAAAGATATCATATCAACTATGAGTCTTCCTGTATCTGTGAAGAAAGCATGCAGATAAGGAGGTGGATCCTTAGGCTAATGTTTCTGCAATATGAAAGTTTGGCAGATGTGATTCAACTCTGACTGAGACAATTGAGTGGATTTCTCAAGTAAATATCCCATAGAGATAGGAGTAAGAGCTTGAATGGAGTGGAATTGCAACATTTCATTGATGGACTGAACAGTTATGGGGGAAAGGACTGTTTGACTTGGGGACGTAATTGATCTGCGATTAGGGTCATAATTGGCACAACATTGATGAATTATATCTGGGAAAACATGGACTGAGGGGAGGAAATACATGGGAAGGTTAGATTCCCATAGTCCTAAGATGTCAGAGCCATTCAGATAATTGTCTCTGGCTTGGAAAAAGACCTTAAAGTGGTTTTTATCACCGGATAAGTCTTTTATATGAAAATCTTTATCAGCTAGAGGCAGATAGTCTAAATCTTTATGAGGAGAATTCATGGGTGCGACAGTTAGAGCTATAGGGCTTTCCATTTTTGGTTCTTATGGATTCAAAAATGGAATTGGGGTTTTCTGTGGAGAATAGACAAAACAATAGGTTTTGGGAACCTATATAGCGAAAGAAAGTTTGGACATGTACTGAATTTAGCTCTTTCTTGTGGAATTTCCAGTGTTAAACCAAAACTTACAAGGTTCAGTGGAAATTGGATAAATAACTATAATGGGGAAGTGAACAATACAATGGAAAGTCGAATAACAGGTTCCGATGTGCGTTGCTGCAAATTTTCTGACCAGATGGCGATTGGAAAGCTTTAATAGTTGACTGGGACGTCGCTTTGCATGGGAACATAGTTTGCTGTATAAAATATTGAAAATGACATTTTATTGATTTTATTTGCAATATCTAGGTTGGCGAGGGTTTTGGTTATCAGGAAAATGACGTAGGTAAGACATGACAGTTTGTCGTATGTAAAGGGCAGTAAGCAGTATGATGTCGCACCACTTTTGGGATTGGGCGGTGTTCAACCAGGAGGCAGTGATCCCATTGATTGCATGACGCGTGGCGAAGGTAAGGGATGAAAACCACCTGGTGATCATGTGTTAATGCACGGTCACCAAGGGGGGTGCGATATCAATAATGATCATCGGATGTGGGGAGCATGATCAGACGGTGGATAGGTGAGTGATACGGTGGGGCTTTAACTATGGCGGGCCCAATTTAGTTAACAATTAATTCATTATATCAAGGCGATTAGGATAGGTCGGGGAGGTTATTAATTAACTGTGAGGGTTAATTAATTCCTTGCTAATGCGACAAGAGATCAGTTTCTTAATGAGTCAATGTTTAACCCATTAATCCGATTTTAACATTGTTTATGGTTATATTTAACGAGGGAGGGATATTTAATATTTTATGGATTTCTATATATATTCAATAATATCGGATAGGGTGAAGTTTTTCGGGAGTTATATAATATAAGTCAGAAATTAATATGAAACAATGTGATAAAAAACGCTAAGTAAAACATCGGAGTGTACATTTAGCTTAGGCTTAAGTGGAAAAGGGGTTTGATGTAATATTGTGTATTTTTCCTAAGTAAAATAGGATTTTACTTTAGGAAAGGACTTATGAAAATGCATGAATGATGGTTTTAAGTACTTAGGCTTTTGAAATTATTGGGCCGAGGGTTCGGTCCCTCCAAAAGTCAGAGAAATGCTCTGAGCCCCTCCAATTTAGTAAATACCTCAATCCTTAGGGGAAATTAGTGAATAATTAGGGAAAATGAGAAGGGGAGTTAATCATTGTGACTTTGCTTTGATTATGATGTCTTGAATGTAGTGTATGTCTTGGCCTTGCAATGAAAAATAAAATATTAGCACATTAAGAGACATTATTCATCACATGTATCATTCTACTATCATTCTGCAACATCATCTACCTACCCTACCTACTTTAACCTAGCATTTTTTTCTTCTTTATTTGGGTGCACTTAGACTGGAAAACCCTTATCAATTCTTCCTTTTCTTTTACATGGCAAGCCAACCTAAGTTTGCACTTATTACATCCAGGGGCTCAGATTACACTGTTGAGCTCCTTTTTATTTACTTTACCTATCTACTTATATGCCAAGATTACACTGTTTGGTTAGATATTTATTCTCTATTTCTACATCATGAAATTGAAAAATGAATGAGCCAAGTTTAAACAGTTTGACTCTTCATGAATTGTGGCATAAGTAACAAGTTGCACACAATTGTTTATTACACAAAAATGAAAAAGTAGTGTAATTTAGACTTGCACCTTTCCTGGTTTATTTTTGTTTGGGGTTTATTTTTTCTCATTTTTTGACCATCTTTATTCTTTTTGCCCTTTGTTTTTTCTTTTAGGGTATACCCTCTTTACATTTTTTAAATTTATTGATTTTTTGAAAATATGGAAAACCTTTGCAACAAGAAAAGGTATGAACATATTACAGAGATCACCAAGTCAGTCATGACATATGATACCTATTGGTATAGGGGCCTAATAGTAGGTACCAAGTTAGACACCCACTCTAAAAATCTAATAGGGGCAATGATCCCTACTTCATACATACGTTTGGTTTCTTTTTTAATTAATGGTAATAACATAGGGTTAATTCTTCTGAGTTTTTTCTTAAAGGGCTTTTGATTTTCTTTCAGAGGTATAGTATGTTGAATAATAGAGGTGTCATAGGATTTCAAATATTCATAAATCTAGACAAATACATCCTGGAATTCTCTCATAAGTTCAACATACTTTGGATTTTGATCAGGAGGTAAAGATTTTGACCGTTTTATCATTTTTGGATTGTCCTTTGTTCCTAAGTTGTATTCTTCAATATCTGCTTTTAATGGTTCCATTTAGGTTTCTTGGGAATGTTATTGGAATCAAACAGATCTTCTAGGGGAGTCAATACTTTGGGTAAATGATTGTCTTTGAGGTTGATAACCTCTATTTCTTCTTCAATTATTTCATCTAGGTCCATTTGTTTCAGATCTTGAACTTCTTTTTGTGTGAATTTTGTGGGATGAAACATATTTATTGAATTTTCCTCCAAAATTTTTGTTTCTACTTCATCTCTTTGATTAGAACTAATAATTGTATCAACATCTATGTTAATGTTAGAAAACTCTTCATATAAAGTTAAAAAGTTATTGATCTACTCATCTATCAAAAACTTGCCAGTTCTTCAGATTATCAGGGATTGTTGGTATGTGCCTAATCTCAGTAGTATATTGATGATTAGGTTGAAAAGGTAATTTGTAGGTGTTGGAAAATATGGCCAGGTTTTGGGATTTCATGTTTTGTTTTCGATGAATAGTTGCAAGCTATGTTTCTAAGAAAGTATTAAGAATTTCTATGAGTGTTCCTCTATAATATCCTAGTCTAGGATCCCTAGTCGAGTAAGTTCCTTTAATCTATTTGATTATTAATTTTGAATCTCCTATGACAGACACTTTGATTGCTCCTAATCTTTTGACAAGTTTAAGACCCAACAAGAGAGCCTCATACTCTGCTATGTTATTGGTGCACTTAAAATTTAATCTGTAGGCATGGCCTTCAGCATGATCATTTTCTAAATTGTACACCCAAACTCCTGCTCCTGCCTCTAGTTTATTGACTGAGCCATCAAATTCTAAATTCCAAAGGATTTCATGCTCATAATTAGTGTCTGGGGTAGTAGGAGCTTGTTTAATAGTGGGATCTGGTTTTTTGTTCTCATCTAATTTTTCTTTGTTATCTGATATTTCCTGAATATGAACACTTGATTTTTCTTTTTTAATTTCTTTTGGTTCTGCTGCTAAAACTTCTAAAGTATTGGAAGGATTGGTTTCTGCATTGTAAAGAATGAACGAGTCCATATCAGAGTGTACTGAGTAGATGGGGAAAGTTTGGCGTCCTTCCTGACTACTTACTACATATTTCATCAATGTTTCTCTGTATAATTTCTTTGGTTATCCAAAAACCGATATAGTAGCATATGACATATCTAATTGAAGAGATCCCTAAAGCTTAGCACCCCAAGATCTGGATAATAACATGCCATATTTAGGTGGTATATCTGCTACCACTATATCCATTAAAATTTCTTTTGCAGGGTATTGAACCAATGAGACACACAAGTCTTTTATCAATCTTAAACATCTCACCTGACTAGAATCAAAAGAAAACAAATCTTTGTATGGTCTAGTGATATTTAGGTCTAGCTTTTCCATTATAGACTTGGGCATGATATTATGAGATGCTCCAGAGTCAAACATGGCATTATGAAGAATCTTATCATGTATGTTTAAGCTTACATAGAAGGGAGGAATTCCTCATTCCAATGGTTTTACATTTACTTTTGGGCCAAATATTAATTCGGGCTGGTTATCAAAAAGATTAACTCGGTCTTTAGTTCCAGTAATTTTTAGTGATCTATTGATTTGAGTTTAGTAGGCATCATGTTTAGCTAATTCAGATAATGGGACAACAATTTTCAGCTTACCTACTTCAGTTTCCACATTAAAGGGTTTTTCCATTTGGGCTTTTGGATTTCGAACAATAGTATTTTCTCTGTTTTCTATGTTTTTTTATGTTTTCCTCCTTTTTAGGAGTGGAATCATGATTTGTCATTTCTCCTAAATCAACTTCTGGAGGTTCTTCCACAATTCCTTTAGAAGGAAGGGAAGTGGAGGGTTGTTTATTGTTTGGTTGATTATCAGAGACATCTTCAGTTATGGGGTTAGAAGGATTGGTGTTTGATCTAAAAAGAATATGTACAAGTGTGATTACTGTCTTACCTTTTTTGGATTGATTTGGAATATTTTGCTTGTTTGCTTCAGGGACTTCAATTCTCCTACTTCTTAGGTTGTATTGCTTGTGAACCTCAAAGATGGATGTGTCATATCCTTCCTTAAAGTCGAATGATTCACCTGATTGAGTTTGAAACTGTTTAAGTATGTGGGCCTCTTGATCCTCTTAGGTCAAGAAAACTTCTCCTTCATTACCAAGCCCCATCAGATTATTTTGAGTATCTTCTTCCAGTTCTTCAGAGTTTGAAGCTTCTACATAATTATCTTGGAAAGGGGGTCTAATGTTTTGGTCAGGACCATTCTTCCCAATGTTTGGGTTTTGATTTTTCCTGAAATTGGGATTTCTCCCTATGTTGGTTTGCTGACCATCCCAAGGTGCTTTCCTTTCAATTGTCTCTACTCTGTCTCCTAGTCTATCCATTCCTCTAATTATGGCATCTAGATTTTGTTCAAAGGGTGAGCTTTCTTCCTTTAATGGTATCCTCCTTTCACTCCTAGCCTTGGCTCTTTTAGATATCAGGTTGGCTTCAACACTGACTGCTATGCTTTACATATCCTCCAAAGTATGAGGGGCTCATTCTCTCAGCTGGAAAGCCATATCAAAATAAAATCCATCTGGGAATTTGATTAAGGCTAAAGTAGGTGGGGGTCTAAGATTTTGAGGAATGGCATTATAGACACTATTGAATCTGGTGCAATAATCCTGCACAGTTTCTTGTGTTCCTCTCTTTAGGTTTTCGTATTCAGATAGAATCTGAAGAGGGCCTTTCTTTTTCTCCTATCTATTCAGGAATTCTCGATAGAGAGTTTCTAGGCTGTCTATACTATTGGTTGCTAAACCTCTGAACCAGGTTCTGAACTGTCCAGATAAACTATGAACAAATATTCTCATTTTCACATCATCAGTATCTATTTCATAAATTTCAAAATAATCAGTCATCTTCTTGGTGTGTTGTTGGGTTCTATAGGTACTAGTACCATCAAAAGTAGTGATATTACTTTGGTAATCCTGGGGCATGGCACCTAAGTTTACTGATAGTACCAGGGGGCATATCTATTTGCCATTGTTGTAGGTAATGGTGAAACAATAGTCAGGGTTGAAATAACAATAGATGTTTGAGTTGTGGATGGAGAGCTAGAGGGGATAGTCTGATGTGGAGTGGTTTGAGTTTGAGATGTATGAGGAAATGATGATGAACTTGCATAAATAGTAGTAATTACAGAGGGATTAGGGGTTCCTTCAGTGGTAAGATCAGATTGTGATGAGTTCTGCAAATACCTATCAATTGAAAAATTAGCTACTTGGAGCCCTAATTCTCGGATGAACTCGGGGTCTTGGACTAGGTCAATTAACTCAGAATCGAATGAAGTCCTAAACAAAGAGGTCTCAAAGTATTCATCAAAATGTTGGTCTTCAAGGTAAATCCACCTAACATGACAAAATGAGGATCTAAAGGTGGGTCGAGGACTAATAGAACTCTCTTGTCTCCTTAGAATTCTGGGGATTAGATTGGGGTTCTCAAACACTTGTGGTCTATTGGATCAGGATTAGCTCTAGTGTAACGAGTCCTTTCTGAAGCCAGGTTTTTGGGTTTTGTTTTTGGTTTTCTTAACTGATATCAAAATGAATTCTATGATTTCTTTAAGATGCTTTGGATTTAGGGCTTAAACTTTCTTAAACATTTATTTTGACTGAGGAATTGTCTTCCCCAGTGGAGTCGCCACTATGTTATCACTCATATTTTCCTTGGAGTTGTCAAAAGAAGGAAAGGGGTTCAAGGTAACCACAAAACAACTTTTGAGGTACAGAATCTAGCCAATCTGTACTCAGAGAGGACTCTCTCTTTATGACTTAGCTTTGTTTTATGGGATATTAGGCTAGTTATGAAAGCTTGGGAGGTTTTGATTTTGTTTGGTGGTGGAATTCAGGAGCAGATGGGTAGAACAAAGTATCTTAGGCCATTGGGCTATGGATTCCATTGAAGATCGCTTAATTGGATCATGTTGATTCAACAAAGGAGGGCTTCACAGGGCAAGATAGCTAAACAAGAGACAAATGATAACTCAAAAGGATGAAATAGTCTTGAAGGAGAAGAAGGGCAATTAAGAATCATTCAACAAAGTTCAAGATGGGGGAAAGTGGGTGATCATTAACAAAAAGAAATTAAGAATTTCTTGTTAAATGGCCATAATGATAAACTAAGAAGAAGGGAGAAATTAAGAATTCCATACCTATGATAGCTTAGAAGAAAACATTGAGAATATATACGATTTTAAAGACAGAATGCAGTACAACACTTCTTGAAATATACTTTTTCGTTTATCATTCAGACATGAAACACACATGAAATATTTAAACCAGAAAACTGTAAAAACGTAAGATATAAGATACTTATTTGTCCTTTGTTTGACACATGAATCTTGTAAAATTCCTTTACTTTATTACTTTGTCCAGCCAGCCATACAATAGCTGTTCAACAACACTTCTATTCCAAAATAAAGAGTCTACAGAAATGTCTAAGAATCCACCCTCTGTACTTCTAATGAAGAATTACTTACACAAAAATTTACAACAAAATATCTCATAACTGAGAGAGATATATTCTAGGAAAACTAAATATATTCTACATGAAACTGAAAGTAACTAATACTCTTTATTTGCTTTACCTTCTTTCACCTTCTTTTACCAAAGTTGACTATGGTAAGTATTTTAGTTTACTTTTTACCAAGGTAAATCATAAAATGTTTGTCATATCAGTCCACCATTCATCCCTTGGTATCTTGTTCCTTGTCAGTTTCTTGAAGATTTGATCAGCCTCTGTGTATTTTACAAAATTTGGTTGTACAAGAAACACGTGTTTCAATTCATGCTCAACATAAAAAAGGTTCTCTAGATTGTCATAGAGAACTCTGCCTATAGGTAATGCTTTAGGTGCAGATGAACAAGCAGAGGAACTGGCCTGGTTATCTGCATAC
Source organism: Pinus taeda (assembly GCA_000404065.3). Lineage (NCBI taxonomy): Eukaryota > Viridiplantae > Streptophyta > Pinopsida > Pinales > Pinaceae > Pinus > Pinus taeda. The sequence goes on from APFE031482992.1 coordinate 35,090, forward strand.
TGATCCAATTTGTCGAGATAATCCTCATGCCTCATTAACTTATCATTGATGACTAAAAGACTTGAAAGTCCTTTACTCTATAGGATGCCAAATTTTTCAATAAATTCATCAATGTCTTCCTGCATATTCTGATATTTTCTTTCCAGGTTCTGCATTAGAGACCTTTTGGTCAATACTTTCTTGATTTCTAGGATGGGTCCAGTTCTATCCTCAATATTCCGCTATTCTAATTGGTGCCTATTTCAACTATTTAGAAAAATTATTAACTTGATAGCTTCCTCAAGCTTTCCTCCTAGCTCTTCCTTGGTTTTTGCAATCTCTTGAAGAGCAGTTTTGACTACGTCAATCTATTCAAAAATGATTTTGATTGATGACCAAACATCATTGATTGATTGAGTGATGTTGGTCCATAATACTTTTATGATATCTGCTAAAGCCTTTCCAAATGTGAGATCCTTTTCCAGTGTTTTTACTTGTTGAGCCAAGCCTTTGTTTTTTCTTACTTTAGCAAATTGATTTTTGACACATCGTACTTCTATTCTAAAGTAACAAATTTCTCCTTTACCTTTTGCAATTAAGTGACCTAGAGCTTCATCTCCTCCATGGATTTGATCAATTCTTTAGTGCTCTGATTTGAAGATCCTGCCTATGATATACCTGTAACTGCCATTGTTTCAGCTGTCGTCAAAGGGACATTTGGTGCTAGAGAAGTTGCAAGTGTAGAAAGAACTACTGTGGAAACCACTGGTACTACATTTTGAGGCTAAGAGTTCGACTCACTCTGCTTGCTCTTTAGTGTTTTCTCTAATTCCTGCTCTGTATCCTTTAATTTCTCATTTATCTTGAGGACGAAGTCCATAAGCTCTTCTTCAGCCTTCTTTTCAATTACTTCAGTAGTCTGTGGATGCGTCAGTGGTGGCAATTTCAGCTGCTTTCCCAAGGAAGCTATATCTTCATTTTTTTTCTTTATCAGGGCCTTTGCAGTTTTTACATCCTTTGGGTTATCACCCAATCCAATAATCAAATCCTCCAATGATTTGATTCTATTGTCTTTTGCCTATGAGGAGGCTCTTTCCAACTGTAATTGAGTAGTGGTATTGTTCAGTGAATTCTCCAATCTGTGTGCCATCATGGCCTTGCTTGTCAATGTTGAATAAACCATTTCCCTCATTTTCTTATGAAATTCTATTTGATCTATGGGGTGAATGTCCTTGGACAAGACCTCAAAATCAATTTTGAGGTAGTCTGCAAGTGATTTGGGCTGCTGCACTTTAGGCTTTAAAATGCTCATCTGCATTTTTCCTTCCTTGATGTCATAAGCTGACATCAATATAGTTTGATTGGTAGGAGCCATCTTTAAGTATTGTGTGTAGGCTTGGGCCTTTAACTGTTCATTTTTGGCCTTTATCTCCTTGAATTTTTCTTTGATGTCTAAGGTCTTGTCAGATGAAGACCTGAAGGATGAAACTTTAGTACTTTGCTGTTTTTTAAGCTCCTATCTTTGTGAACTAGAAGATGTCCCACCTATTGGGAAAGTATGATGACTGTCTCCACCTGATTTCCTCAAACTCCCTGTTGTTTCTTCAAAAAAATATTCTTCTGAATGTGTATTTAGCCTGTGCCTCTTAGCACCAAGTTGGTCTGAAGGACCAGTGGCAGGGGTAGCTACTTCCCTGTCTCTTTTTAAACTCTTTTCCTCCTTCAGATGAGTTTGCAAAACTGGGGGATTTCCCATATTAACTTTAGCTAGATTGGTCTGTGGTTGAGCATGTTCTTCAGAGATTTCAGGCTCCTTTGACATATCTGATTGCCCTGATGCTGGAGTACTAGTTTCTTGTTCCTTTCCCTGTGATGGTTCTGGAAGGGGTGCACTAGTTTCCTGGAAGTGTTTTTGAGAAGTGTCTGTTGTAGAGGCACTAATTCCTGGAGTTGGCTTCTGAGAAGTTCCAACTGGTACTTGTTCAAAAGAGACCAGGTCAAGTCACTTTTCTAGATCTTTCATCACATTATCTACATTGACCTGATCACTATCCATCTCAACTAGAGTTCCTTCCCTCCATTCATCCATATTAGAATATTTCTTTATTTTAGGGATTCTGTGATGAAAATATGGTGATAACCTATTTTTCATTCTCCTATCACAAATGAAACTGTGTGGGTCATATCTCCAACCAAAACTTTTATTTAATTTCATTTGTTCTAGGATTTCTACTGCTGCTTTGTCTGCTTCTCTATTGTTGCAGACAAATGGGCCTAGGTGATCCTTAATTCTCAACTGTGCTTTTTTCTTGGCCCTGGTAAAGTGAATCTGATCTAATTTTATCATTTTCCTATAATAAGCCAATGCAAACGACCTCATAGGAACATATTTTGGTAGTTTGAATGGAGGAAGCTCACAACAATATATCCTGATCTCTATGTGCTTCTTGTAGAAGTACGAGTCACCTGCCTTGTACTGTTTGGATAGCTAAAGGATTCTTTTGATTTCATCACTAACCTTAGGAGGAAGATTTCCTGTCAGCATGGTGGTCACTAGGTGGACAACTAGTCAATGAATTCATTATATGAATAAGGACAAGCAAATGAATGGTGAAAGATAGAAGTCCAAAAAATGATTGATCTATGATTACCCTTTGTATCAAGTTTATTTATAGAGAATTGGAATTTGTCAGACTAATAGTAAAGGATAAGGTAATAGATGAATGTGGAATACTTGAACACTTTTTTATTTTTCAGCCTCATGAACTGGTCATGTATTTTCTCAGCAATAAATGAAGCATAGTTGTACTTGACAACAGAAGGCTGACTAAGGGTAAAGATGGACATCAAAATTAGGGTCAATTCATCCACGTACTCACTAGTATTGAAACCCATGATTGCAACTATTATTCAACTATAGTTTTTCCTATCTCTCTAAAGAAAACTAACAAATAAGGAGGGGCATTTTTAGGTTGATGCTTCTTATCTATGAAAGTCTGGCAAAGACGACTGAGTTCAGACAGGGAAAATTTGGATGATTTCTCTAGCAGATCTCTAAGGGAAATGGGGGTGAGGTTTTGACTAGGCTGAAACTGAAGCATCTCATTGATTGAGTCTGCAGTAATTGTGAAGAGGACAGTCTGATTGCGGGACATTACTGCTTCGAGGTTAGGATCATAATTGACATGACACTGATGGATAATGTCAGGAAAAATGTGCACAAAGGGAAGAAAGTACATTGGGATTTTTGATTCCCAAATTCCTATGGTGTCATAGCCATTCATGTGATTGTCCAGCATTGGCAAACCACTTTCAGGTGATCTTTGTCAGTATCCAAGTCTTTTATTTGAAAATCTTTATCTGCTAAGGACAGATAATCCAAATCACGGTGAGGGGTAGTGATAGGTGCAATATTGAGGGCTACAGGGGTTTCCATTCTGGTTCTTGTGGATTCAGATAAGAAACTAGGGTTCTTTAAGTAAATTCATGAAATAGAGGGTCTGGGAAACTTGAATTCTAAGTACAACAACTGAATTATGATGAAATTTGGGTTTTTCAAACTAATTACAGAGGAAAGCAAGTATTCACAAGGTTTCTGGACAGAAACTGGTAAATACCTATTTTTAATGATGGGCAATGGAATGCAGGTTCACTTGGTGCAAATGGAAGACTTGGGGTGGCGACGACTGCAAATTTGAGGGTGGCAGACGGTTGGGTTTATGAACTGCTTGACCTCGACATTTAGGTTGCTGCATGCATGCATTTTCTGGAAAAAAGGACAAAAAACTGATTATCATTGTTTTTTATGCAAAGTCAACTTTTGGCGAGTTCAGGATTTGGACAGATGGCGTCAACGGGGAAATGATTTGACGTTTTGTCAGTAGCAGGAGGCGGTAAGCGGTTTTCATCTCACCGCTAATGGAGGGGAGGTGGTATTTGGGCACGATCGTGTGATTCCATACAATGAGTGACTCGTAGTGATGGCACTGTTCAGAAAACTGCTCGCCATCGCACGCTAAAGTTCGGTCGCAGATGGCCGTGCGATATGCACAACAACTGTCAGATCTGAGGGATCCGATCAGACGGCTATCAGGGAGGTGAATTGGCAGAAGATTAATGGAGGGCAGGCCCAACATAATTAAAGGATTTTAATTACATCGGGGGCGATGTGATTGGTCAAAGAAGTTTATTATTAGCGGTGGGGGTTAATTAATTATTTTATTAACATGGTGGGGCCGGGGTTCTTAATTAGTTATGGTTTAACTAATTAATCCCAATTACTAGTGTTATTATGGTTATTTTGCAACCAAGGGCGAGATATATAAAATTTGGGATTTTTTCATATTTATAATAATACAAGAGTGGGTAACTTTATATAGGGGAATTATATAATAAAATAAATTAGTTGTTAATATGACTTTGTGAAATATGCGTTGTTTAAAACATTTTCATGCGTATATTTAAAACTTAGGCTATGTGAACATGAGGGTTTTTATGGAGAATGTTTTATTTTCTCTAAGTAAAATAGGATTTTACTTAGGAAAATATTTATTAGGGAAATGAATAACTTATGAAGGGGTGTATTTATTGATGAATGTGCTTAAGTACTTAGGCATTATGAATTATTGGGCTGAGGGTCCGGTCCCTCCAAAAGTCAGAGAAATGCTCTGAGCCCCTCTAATTTGATAGATACCTTGGCACTTGGGGGAAATTAGTGAAAAATTTAGGGGAAATGAATAGGGAAGTTAATTATTTTTTACATTCCTTGCTCTGATGTGTCTTCCATGTGATACATGCTTTTTCCTTGTGATGAAAGTGAAATATTTAAACATTTATATTTATTATTCACCACATATTATTCTACAACCATCATCTACTTACCCTACCTACTTAACCTAGCATTTTGACTTCCTTATTAGGGTGCACTTAGATTGGAAAACCCTTATCAAAATTTTTCTTTTACATAGTGATACCTATCTAAATCTAACCTTATTACATCCAAGGGCTCAGATTAAACTCTCCTGATCTCTGTGTGATTATGGTAGAAGTATCAGTCACCTACCTTGTACTGTTTGAATAGCTGAAAGATTCTTTTGATTTCATCACTAATCCTAGGAGGAGGATTTCCTGTTAGCATGGTGGTCGCTGGGTGGAGAAACTGGTCAATGAATTCATTATATGAATAAGGACAAGAAAATGAATGGTGAAAGATAGAAGTCCAAAAAATGACTGATCTAGGATTACCCTTTGTATCAAGTTTATTTACAGAGAATGGGAACTTGTCAGTCTGATAGTAAAGGATAAGGTGATAGATGAATGTGGAATACATGAACACTTTTTCATTTTCCAGCCTCATGAACTAGTCATGTATTTTCTCAGCAATAAATGCAGCATAGTTGTACTTGACAGCACGAGGCTGACCAAGGGTAAAGATGGACATCAAAATTAGGGTCAATTCATCCACGTACTCATTAGTATTGAAACCCATGACTGCAGCTATCATATCAACTATAGTTTTTCCTATCTTTGTGAAGAAAATTGAAAAATAAGAAGGGGGATTTTTTGGTTGATGTTGCTTATCTATGAAAGTCTCGCAGAGGCGACTGAGTTCAGACAGGGAAAATTTGGATGCTTTCTCAAGCAGATCTCCAAGGGAAATGGGGGCGAGGTTTTGACTAAGCTAAAACTGAAGCATCTCATTGATTGTGTTGGCATTATGATACATATGTTGTACTTGATGGCAACCCACTCATCTCAGATGATAAATTATAGTGTAGCAAGGTTATTTTCTGGTTCCGCAGGTGCATAGAAAGGTGCGAACCTAAAGTTCACGCACTTTCATGCAAAGAAAAGTTCCTTTCATGCAGAGAAATGTTCATGCGCTTTCATGCAGAGAAAAGTTCCTTTCATGCAGAGAAACGTTCACGCACTATCATGCAGAGAAAATTTCACGCACTTTCATGCAGAGAAAAGCGCACGCACATGGGAAATCTTATGGTTGGTTCATGGTATTAGTCCGACAGTTTTTGATCCTATGGTTTTGGTCCGTGGCATTGCATCCAAAAGAGTTGAACCCAAGTATTCGGTCCGTGGTATTGTTTCTCAATGGTCTTGGTCCATGGTTTTGAGTGAGGCCTAGCCTATAAAAAGGAAAGGAGATCATTTGGCTAATTACAAGTGTGTTAAAAATCTTAAGAAGAGAAAGATCTAAATTTATGATAATCGTTTGGTGAGACATAATTGAATCTGAATCAAGGAGAAACCGAAGCATTATAAGTCAGATCTACCGAAGAGTTTGGATCCCTTTTTGATGCATGAACGGATCTGTGATTTCGACAGTGTAGGGTTTGGTTGAGAACTGATAAACTGTCTAAATCTGGAGGTGCGCAGGAGCGGCAACGGCGCAGTGCGAAGGTGCGCAGAACTAGAGAAGAAGCAGTTGCGAAGTTGCGCAGACTCGTCATGGCAGAAGTGTGGATATCCTCAGGTTTCCTTTGGTGAAGTTGCAGATCTTTCCTGAAATATATTTTAGTTGTATTTTTATCTATTTCTACAGAGATCTGGGTTTAAATTGGTGTCTAGTTACTGGTATTATTTTCTGGTTACTACATTCTGAGAAGTTATTTTCTTAAAGGAGATTGGTTGATGCACATGTACTTTATGTTTTCGATCTAGTTTGAAAATTTATGAAACATGGTCCCTAGAAGAAAGAGAAGGCAGTAGCCTTCTGTAGGTCAGCACCTACGTACTATTATCTTAGCTAGTACAAGAGCTAAGGGGGTTGTAGCTCCCTTCCAGGAGAAGCTGGAAAACGAGAGAGGGTTGTAGCTCTCTACAGGTTGCAGCCTGCGTACTGGCAAAGGACTGCACCAGTACAAAATCATTGTAAAAATAAGTTTTCTTTGAAAGAAGATAGAGACATATTGCAGCAGGTGGTTTTCACCCACATTGGGTTTCCAATTTATATCTGGTGTTCTTTGGTGTGACTGTCTATGTTTCTTGTTCCTGTTTATTATTATATGGTTCTGACATACAGATTAATGGTTAACATCTAAAGAATAAATTACATTAAAATCTGGAAGGTATATACAAGTTTCATTAGTTAGATCTGCAAGTGTTTATTGGAAAAGATTTAATAATACTGATTCACCCACCCCTCTCAGTATTATATCCAACAATTGGTATCAGAGCAGGTCCTTCAGAAGAAGCTTGATCGCTCGAAGGAAGATCTATCATCATGAGAAACTACGAGAGAGAAGCATCGATCAGGCCACCAATTTTTTATGGGACCAATTTCGTCTATTGGAAGGTAAGAGTTACTGCCTATCTTCAATCTATTGGTATAGAAGTCTAGGATATCAAAGATACAGGGTACACTTTTCCATCAGCAACTCCCACAGATCCGGCTGAGAAGAAGCAGTTTGAAACAAATGTAAAGGCTGTCAATACTCTATTAGGATGTCTATCTCAATCAGAATTCGTCAAGGTTATGCAGTATAAAACTACAAAAGAAATATGGGACAAGATCGTTTTGAGCTATGAAGGAGATGAACAGGTAAAATGAGCAAAAATTCAAACCCTCAAAGTTCAGTATGAAAATCTCATAATGTACAATGATAAAAGTGTGGCTAACTATTTCCTGCGAATAGATGATATTGTTAATTGTATGAAAAACATGGGTGAAGAAATAAAAGAGGTTGTTGTAGTTGAAAAGGTTCTAAGATATTTGTCTTCTAAGTTTGAATCAAAAGTTTCTGCAATAGAAGAAAAGGAGAATCTACAGAAAATTACCATGTCACTGCTACACGGAATTCTAACCGCTTACGAAATGAGGAAAGGAGAACCATCAGACAGGAGAGAAGCTGCATTCAAGGCTTCAGGGAAAGGAGATTACTATGAGTCAGGACATATGTCAGAAGAAGAGGAAGAATCAAATTTTTTCAAGAACCTTCAATGGGGTGCTGGAAGATTCAGAGGTAAGCTACCCTTCAAATGCTTTATTTGTGGAAGAGTCAGTCACTATGCTGCCAAGTGTCCTCATAAAGATAAGCTTGACAATGGTAAGGAACCTGTTAGATGGAACAAGAAATAGTGTAAGTAACAAAAGCTACTACACTCATGAAAACAGTGATGGACTCTCAAATAGTGATGAAGATGAACGAGGTAATAATTATAGATTTTTAATGGCTTTTGAAGATGATGATTTCATGGATGCTATAGATGAAGAAGGTCTTTATGAAGAGATTGCTAAACTCAAAATTTGTTTAGAAGAGAAAAATATAATTATTGATACTCTGTAATTTCAACTAGCTGAAAGTGAAAAACATCATGAAAAGTTAGAATGTGAAATAATGAAACTTAGAAAAGAGATTGAGAAAACTAAAGCTCTTAATCTTAGATTTGTTAAAGGATCTGAAATGTTAGATGAGATTATCAAAGTGCAACATTCTCCACTAATCAATACAGGTCTGGGATATAACGAAGAAGCATCTCAAGCATAGAAGCCATCCACCTCCAAAAGTTATATTGATGCAGCAAGGAGAAGTGAACAAATTGACAATCGACAGCAAAGGCACAGTGCTGCTCACCAGGTAAATCAGGGACATTTTTCTTCAAGAATGAACAAAGATCACCAAGTAAATCAGGGGCAATCTGCTTCAAGGATAAACAGAAGCTGCAACAGACCACAAGTAAATCATTCTCAATTTTCCTCAAGAATGGATGTCAATGAAAACTACAATCATTCGGTCCGCAGGGTTGATAATCGCAGGAATTTCTTCAATGGTCAATGTTTCTCTTGTCACAACTTTGGACACAAAGAAGCTCAGTGTGTTGCCTACAAAACTATCATGACTAGAGAAACTCAAAAACAGAGGAGTATGACTGGGATCATGAAAAGGACCTACAATAAATTTTCTGCTCTTGAAAATGAAACAGAATGTTCTATTTGTAATAATTTTGGTCATGAAGATTCTGAATGCAAGAGTAGGTTTCAGCAGACAACCCAGAAGGAGCAAGACTCAAATATCAAAACATGGAAAATGAAAGAATCACAACCAAAAAGATGTGGTATAACCTTATATGCGGAAGGGTAAGAAAATCAATGGTACATCGACAATGGATGTTCGAAACATATGACAAGTGATAAAGAAAAACTTGAGTCATATAGTGCCTTGGAGAAGGAGAATAAGGTCTCATTTGGAAATGACACCCTTGCACTAATTAAAGGTAAAGGTTCTATTCTTTTAAAAGAAAAGGTAAAAGCAGGAAATGTTATGTATGTTGATGGCTTAAAGCATAATCTATTGAGCGTTAGTCAGATGTGTGATCAAGGAACAGAGGTAATATTTCGATCAAATGGATGTAGTGTTCGTGATCTTGATACAGGAAAAACAGTGATCAAAGGCATAAGAACTCCAATAAGTTGTACATATTCAAAGAGGGACAACATCAATGCTATCTAAGCAAGAATGATGAACACTGGCTATGGCACCGAAGATTGGGGCATCTAAGCTTCTCGAAAATAAGGAAAGTATGCAAATACTAGGCAATTTGTGGTCTTCCAGACATCAAAATTACAGATAATACAAGATAGAATGATTCGTTTCGTCGTATGAGGACGGCTGCCCTGCAGTTTCATGCGTATATCCATGGGACGGCTGCCCTGCAGTTTCATGCGTATATCCATGGGTATAGCTATATAGATAAAAGTAGTAGACACACACCGAATGAGGAAGAACAAACTGAAAAAGAGAGAGCAGTGCAAGAGTTTGGTACCTGCTGCATGGATGGTTCTTTACATCCCACGCCAATGCCATCTGACGCAAATAATACACACATATATAAGTGAGCCTGCAAAGCAAATCTGGCAAATAACTATAAACAAACAAAAGTTCGTTCTATCAGATGCTTCTGCTAAGTCAGTGAAGCAGCATGATGTAAATCATGTCAGTTTGGTAAGAAAACCATAACTAACTTCCCTAAGAAGGAAGGATCAGCTAGAAGGCCACTTGAGCTTGTCCATAATGATGTATGTGGTCCATCTAGGAAAAGGTCACCTCGGGAGAGGAATACTTTATATTATTCATTGACGACTATTCAAGGATGGTTTGGATAGGACTCATGAAGCACAAAGATGAAGCCTTCAAAAAATTCAAATCCTTCAAAGATTTGGTTGAGAACGAATCAGATGACAGAATCAAATGCCTCAGGTCTGATCGAGGAGGAGAATTTACCTCGAATGAATTTTTCGATTTTTGTGAAGAACATGGAATAAGAAGAGAATTCTCTACAACCAGGACTCCTCAGCAAAATGGAGTAGTGGAAAGGATGAACAGAACGGTTCAACAAATGGCTCATTCTATGCTTGATGAGTCTGGAACTCCCACAACTTTCTGGGGTGAAGCTGCATTTGCTGCAGTTGTTATTCTCAACAAAACAAACGTCCAGGTGAACAGCACTCAAATCCCTCATGAGCTCTGGTATGGTGAGACTCCTTCGGTAAAATATTTCAAAATTTTTGGAACCAAATGCTATATCAAAAATATTGATGAAAATCTTGGCAAGTTTGAACCTAGAGCAAATTAAGGCATTCTCCTTGGTTACTCTCCCCACAGCAAAGCTTACAAGTGTTATAATAAAAGGCTTCGAAAAATTGTTGAAAGTATTGATGTAATGGTTGATGAAGAAGAAAACACTCCTAGGCAGGTAATATCTGAAGATTTCAAAGATGATGAGGATTATCCATCAACATCAAATCAGATTCATGATGAAGAAGAAACCTATGAAGAAGAAACCCATGAGGAGCCTGAAGAACAAATAAGGATAGAAGAAAAGACTTCATCCAGTTACGTTCAGGAGAATCATCCAGAATCTCAAATTTTGGGGCAAAAAGAGGGAGGAATACAAACAAGAAGAACAATTGCAGAAGCTTCAAGCTATTTGGCATTACTTTCCTCCACTGAACCACAAAATGTAAGAGAGGCATGCAAAGACGAATGTTGGGTCAAGGCAATGGATGAAGAACTTGAGCAGATCGAAAAGAAAAACACTTGGGAGTTGGTTCCTAGACCAAGAGATAAGAATGTCATAGGGACAAAATGGATCTTCAAAAACAAGTTGAATGAAAATGGGGAAGTGATTAGAAACAACGCCAGACTTGTTTGTAAAGGGTATGCTCAACAAGAAGGAATAGACTTTGAAGAAACTTTTGCTCCCATTGCTAGACTTGAGGCCATCAAAATGTTCCTTGCTCTGTCTAGCTTTCAAAAGTTCAAAGTATTTCAAATGGATGTGAAATCAGCCTTTTCGAATGGAGACTTAGAAGAAGAAGTGTACATTGAGCAGGCAGATGGATTCATCCTTGGTAATGATCCAAATCTTGTATGGAGACTAAAGAAGGCTCTCTATGGTCTCAAACAGGCTTCAAGGGCTTGGTACTATCGTCTAGACAAATACCTTCATCAACAAGGTTTTTCAAAAAGATCAGCACGTAGCAATCTTTATATAAAAATTGAAATAACAAATTGCTAATACTTGTTGTGTATGTAGATGATATCATCTTTGGCAGCAATGAAGAAGCTATGAGTCAAAAATTTGCCTTGGTAATGCAGAAGGAATTCGAAATGTCTTTGCTTGGAGAACTAACATATTTTATTGGTTTATAAATCCTATAAAATAAAGGCAGTATCTTTTTATCTCAAACCAAGTATCTCAAGCAGATCTTGAAGAATTATGGCATGGAAGATTCGAAAGCAGTATGCACTCCTATGGTCATAGGATGCAGCCTCAGTGCAAATGATGAATCAGCAACAGTGCATCAACCAACATATAGGTCCATGATTGGAAGTCTGCTCTATTTAACAGGTACCCAACCACACATCATGCATGTAGTAGGAATGGTTGGAAGATTTTAGGCAAATCCTAAGGAAACTCATCTTCAGGCAATAAAGAGAATTTTCAAGTATCTTCAAGGGACTCAAAACTATGGCCTATGGTATCCTAGAGATGCGGATCTCACTCTTCATGCTTATACAGATGCAGATTGGGCTGGAAGCGTGGATGACAGAAAAAGCACTAGTGGTGGCGCATTCTTTATGGGTTCCATATTAGTATCTTGGTTCATCGAGAAACATAGTTCTATTGCATTATCTATAGCTGAAGCAGAATATGTGGCTGCTACATCCTGTTTCACTCAACTCCTTTGGATGATGCAAACCTTGCAGGATTTTCAAATCACTTGTACACCACCTATCTCCATCTTATGTGATAATACAAGTGTAATTAGCATTTCAAAGAACCCAGTCATGCATTCAAAGACCAAGCACATACCGATCAAGTATCATTTTCTTCAGGAACAAGTGTTGGAACAAAAGGTCAAATTGGAATATGTTCCCTCCAAGGAACAAGTTGCTGATATTCTCACCAAACCATTGGCTAGGGAGACATTTGAATACCTCAAACAGAAGCTGGGGGTTGTTGATGCATCATCCTGTTGTTGAATCTTGTCTTTTGTATGCAGGTGGATACACGTACATTTTCCAGTCTATGTGGGTCGAATGGGTCTATTAGAGATCATCTAACACACGTTCAGGGGGAGCATATATTCTTCTAATGATGCATTGTTGGAATTATCTTAGAAGTCTTTGGTTTGATTTCTCAAGAGTTTTCTAGTGGAGTAGATCAATGTGTGTTGGTCTGAAGGTTGATTCTACTGATATTTGTTCTTGTCTCTATGTCATGTAGTTCTTTTCATATCAAGGTCATGTAATGGCCTATTTTGGTTTCCCCACTATGCCTGGGATGAATGAATTTTTTCTATCTTGTGTATTCCCACTTGGACGGGAGATGGATGTATGTATGAGTCTTGATGATAGGAAGGTTATGTATAATGTATGGAGTCATGTTCTTTCTTGTAGAACATCTTTTTGTAGACAACATTTCAGCATAGAGCATATACAAAGGGGGAGTATGGTAGTCCGCCCCTTTTCCCTTGATGTCAAAGGGGGAGAGTGATTGGTTGTTGTTGCCATCAAGTCCAAAAGGGGAGATTGTTGGCATTATGATACATATGTTGTACTTGATGGCAACCCACTCATCTCAGATGATAAATTAGTGCAGCAAAGTTCACGCACTTTCATGCAGAGAAAAGTTCCTTTCATGTAGAGAAAAGTTCACGCACTTTCATGCAGAGAAAAGTTCATGCACTTTCATGCAAAGAAAAGCACACGCACATGGGAAATCTTATGGTTGGTTCATGGTATTAGTCTGATAGTTTTTGATCCTATGGTTTTGGTCCGTGGTATTGCATTCAAAAGAATTGAACCCAAGTATTGGTTCTGTGGTATTGTTTTGTTACGGTTTTGGACCTTGGTATTGAGTAAGGCATAAGACTATAAAAGGAGAAGAAGATCATTAGGCAAGTGCATGAAAAAGACTTGAATATCTGATGTAGTATGAGATCCAGTATGCAGGATATGGGTTATGATGCATTGCTTGAACAAGCTAAGGATGGATCTCACCGGTTGATGGAGAACATGATCTACGGATAGATCGGGATCAAATGGTTTGAAATGAATCATCTTTCTATGGTTTGATCATGGATAGACTAGATCTAAATTATTGATGCATGTTTTATTGTACATATGTTATGATCTGGGTACGATTGATGTCTGAAACAGCCTCAAAGTCATGATTGAATAAGTATAGATCTGTACGCGGGTTGGCTTTGGCGAAAGCACATATATACGCAGGTTTGATTCATTGTAGTAGCGTATACATAATAAAGTATGATGTTTGAAGTTGCAGTTGGGTTTGATTGTTATTGCAGAGTTCTGTAGTCTGATCTGTGTTCTGGTGATTGTGTTGTTGACAGGGTTTCAGTGTTTCAGTGATTCAGAAATTGATGACCCTAGTATTTGATTGTTTTGTTCTTCAATGATATTGATGGGTCCAGTATGAAAATTGGATGAAACGTGGCCTTCAGATTATAGTGTTGTGCTTCAAGAGTATCCAGTTTGAAAATGTATGAAATGTGGTACCTGGAGGAAGAAAGAGAAGGTTGTTGCCTTCTATAGGTCGGCACCTACATACTAGTAGATCAGCTAGTACAAGAGCTTAGGGGGTGGTAGCTCCCTTCCAGTAGCAGCTGGAGAATGAGTAAAGGTTGGAGAATTTCAGTAGGCCAGCACCTATGTACTAGTAAGTGGATCGACTAGTACAAGAGCTAAGGGGGTTGTAGCTCCCTTCCAAGAGAGTCTGGAGAACGAAAGAAGGTTGTAGCCTTCTGCAGGTAGAAGCCTGCATACTGGTATAAGACTACACCAGTACAGAACTGTTGTAAAAGAAGTTCGTTATTAAAAGAAGATAGAGACGACTTACAGCAGGTGGTTTTCACCCACATTGGGTTTCCACCTTATATCATGGTGTTCATGTGTGCTTCTTGTGTGTGATGATCTGTTCTGTTTTACTGCACCTTCTTACTATACATATGGTTAAAGAAGTTCTGATACACTAACATTTAATGGATTAATTGAATCATAAGTATTCTGGATATACACTAGTTTCATTAGACACAGTTGCGTATACGCGCGGGTTCCCTTAATTGAAGTAGCGTATATGTATCTAAGTATGGAAATGAAAAAGTTTTATTGATTTGATAATACTGATTCCCCCCCCCCCCTCTCAGTATTATTTCCAACATCCTAGTCCCTTCTCCTCTTAGGGAGATATTGGTGCACCTCATATGGCTACATTGTCCCTTCCAGGACTTATAATTGGCCTGCCAGTATAGCTTTTCTTGACCTCTGTCATTCAAAATACTGTGATTCCTGAGCTATCAAATCAGAAACTAGATGATACTAGAGTTACCCCCCAACCTTTTACTTCATTTGTTTCTCCCTCTCCTTCTTCCTCTTCACTTGGTGAAGCTAGTAAAACTAAAAACGAAGTAACTAAGAAGAAGAAGAAGAAAGGGAAGGAGAAGAAGAAGAAGAAGCCAATGGCAAAAGGGGGCAACCATGCATCATCTGGCAAAAATCCACACACTGCACCATCCAAACCTAAATCTCCATGTGTCATTTGCAAAGGAGACCACTATCATCGAGATTGTCCTTGCGCCCCACGGATCTTAAGGGACTGGTCTCACCACTTGCACAATCCGATGTCCTCAACCTCTGACAATCATGTTGAAAGTATACCGTAAACTAGTGAAAATGAAGTGAATGGACAAAAAGATATAAATTTCCTTGTAGACTGTGTGAAGGCAATCATGCCCTCCGCCATTGTCCCTTCCTAGACAAAGCTAAAAGAGTCTTGGATAACCATCGTACTTCACTGCTACGGCTTCCTCCTGGATACAAGAAACTCTTGCCGAGTCCATCACTAGTTGAAAATCCGACTGGCACACCTTTGTTATTGGTTGAAGCATCTATCATTGAAGATAAACCATTTGAGTCCACACAGGACCAAAGTCAACAGGTCGAGACAGCAGGCGACGCAGTCTTTTCTTCAAAAGGTCTACCTTCAGATGATACAGTCACCAAAGAGAATGAGAACAACACCGTTCAAATTATTTTTGTTAACACAAAATCCGATGAACCTGGGGGAAATCTACCTATTCCTTTACCACAGGAAGGAAGTTTGTTAGAGATTCATCCGGCCGTCTATTTAGTCCCTCCTCCAAGCAATCTAGTCATTTCCTTCTATTGGAATCTACTAGGGAGACCCCACCTACCATCTAATGTACCATTTCGAATCATAGTACAAGCTTACGGAATGATCATGATTAGTACTATCATAGATGAAGGGGCTTTCGTGAGTATCCTTTCCTCCACTGCCTGGAAAGTGCTTGGTTCACCATCGCTTCTGCCTGAGATTCGAAATTTGTCAGGCTTCAACAAAGGAACCGGTCGACCGTTAGGGATCCTTCCAAATTTTCCTATAACTTTGAGAAGGAAAACCATTTATCTGAATGTGACGGTAGTCCAAGGGCCATTAGATTACAATCTACTCCTTGGGCGTGACTACATTTATAGCATGGGAGCTATTGTTTCCTCACTCTTTTGAGTGATGTGTTTCCCGCATGAAGGTAGAGTGGTCTAGCTTGTAGACCATCTTTCATTCCTTGGTTCAAACACAGCTACTAGTCAAGTGCCATCCCTAACTGGTCTTTTTGCACAAGGAATGTCTCATCAATCTCCAGTCCCTCCACCTGATGAACGCGAGTGATTTGGTGGTTGCGACTTAAAACAGGGGGCATGCGCCCTGGTCTGCTTCGATAGGAAAACCCTAGATATAAGGTAGGTTTCCACGTAGGATATATGACTAGTGTGACACACCCGTCCATTTAGGAAAATGGGATTAAACTAGAACTGACATAATTCACCTTTGTCTATTTCGATGGACAGAGCCAAGGAAGTGTTTTGTCTGCAAATGCAGATGAAACAATCTTGCTAATGCGAGAACTTCCATATGGTAACCTGGAAACTCTACTTCTCTTTATGTCTGGGGGCATGCAAACCTTTTGTACGCAAGTGAAAAGTGATCATTGTAACTCTAACCCCGTAGTTTTTACTAACTTCAACTGCTTAAGTTAGGTGATTGGTCAAATCAACCATTCACCTTTGCCAGGACCAACGGAGACAACAAAGTAAAGGAGATGTTTCCCACCAAGAAGCTATCCTACCTAACCTTAGTAGTTCTTTAACCCCTAGGACAGTAGTTGGTCATTCCTATCTTGCATACAAAAGGCTTCAGAGCAAAGTTGCGCATGGGGAAAGCTCCCTAAAAAATGAACCTACTGATGAGAGACATCCTTATTATACGATTGACATGAGCAATGTTTCCGCAAATTTCAAGCTTGTTAAAAAATAAACCTAGTTATGAGCATATGTTCACCCAGAGTTTAAGCTCATTAAAAAATGAACCCACTTTCGGTAAATAACCTTTGTGATCTCATTACTATCAGCTTTTGAGCCTTGGTCGTGTTCTTACCTTCACCTCCACTTTTTAGCCAATCATCTGCCTCCACTTGATTCTTTACCCTTTTGAGGAACAACTGCGAAGAGTGATTATGTTAGCCACTTTCTTTACACTATCGTGATTGAAAAATTCCAAACCTTACCTAGAACCAACTGCTACCCAAAAATATCACTCATTCCTAAAAGATGAGTCTCTTTTAATCTCTTTTTAGACTCGTAAAATATAAAAAAAATTCGAGAAGTTGGCCTCTCCAGCTCGTTAAAGTAATTGGAAATTCCATCCCTCCTCTATATTTTAATCTTTTTGGACCTGAGGGATCATTACACAAATAGATCGAGCACTTGTCTTTTATGGCTCATTAAAGTGATCGGAAAAGTCATCCCTTTCGTATCATTTTATACTTTTTCGGACTTAAGGGATTATACTACGAAAAAGGATTATTGGAGTTTCCTTTCCATCTCTTTTCAAACTCTCTAAAATTAAAAAGGACTGAGTTATCTTTGTTGTTAAACCCATTAAAACAATAGTGACAAACTTGTCCATTACAGACAAGAGCGAGTTTCACTGTCGCTAGGCTCATTAAAACATAGCGACAGGTTTGCCCGAATGGAAAATTATAGAACAAGCATATGTTATCCTCCTCAAGCTTGACAAAAATAAAGAGGTACTAGTCAGCAATGACTGGGGAAAAGTTGGGAAGAAAATTGAAGAACTTTATTGGTAGCAGGTCACTCTTGAACATGACACTTTCACTCCATGACCATGATTGAGTCTGGTTGGGTTATTCTGTTCACCGGTCATATCACCATTGGTCCTTCGTACCATCCATTTTTGGGGTTAACACTAACAATCCATTTCAATGTCGCTGATACGTTCAAGAGAATTCACCAACCCAAGTAACATCTCATCTACTGCAATACATTCACGCTTCATTCTTTCATGACTGCCACCCTGAACCTTGTATCATCAGATCGTTTTCACCACCACAAAATCATTTGCTCCATTTCATGTCGTAGATGTGGGATTCATTAAGGCCCTCCTACGACGGGTCACTTCTTGTCGACATCAGCTCATTATCTAAGAAGTTGACTTAGGAACAACCCTTTCAGTACTTTGAAGCTTGCATGCCTCAATGGCAAGTTTCTCACTTCCGGCGACAGGTTTACATCAATGGCCTTCGACCGGAAGATTTTGCATGGTGTTCGACATTGACTCATGTATTTTCACCACGTGAATTGTACTGCAATACCTTGAGGGTCATTATCATTATCGGTGATTCCTCTCACGCCTGTTACCATCTTACATCATTGGCTGGTAATCAGGCGATGTCTTTCCATGTTCGACATCGGAACATCTTTTCACATGGATCGACATGTACATCAGGCGAAGATTGAACGAGTTTGAAGACCCTGGATCTAGTTTCATCCAACCAGGCTGCAATATATTAAGGAAAATAAAGACATCATATGTACATCATAGCTGCACAGATAATCATCCAAGCCAAACGATGATGGCTCTACCAGAATCATTAGTCTGTCACACAGACAGTTGTCTATCATATGTACATGAAAATGAATTATAAAGTTGAGCATGGGAATGCCCACCTCAGCTAGATCATGAAAATATTATGAATATAATGTATTGTAGTGTATCTTATTACAGGTCACCTTCCAGTTCGAAAACCTCAGATCCTCATGATAAAGCATCAGAAGATTTACGACCTCATGCATTAGGGGGAAAATGTTATATACATATTTTGGCACTACAACCCCAATCTCATATGTCCATAAAACAAGGGCTTCTAAGCCCCTAAGTGTTGTTTCATACCCTAAAGGAACAAGGTCAGCTGATTACATCATTTCCCAGAAGTTCTCCCTGAAAAACTAGTCAAAACTAGTCAAAACTAGACCATACAAACTGCTCAGTGCTAAGGGTACGATGCATCTCACCTACTACATGCAAAAAGTGTGATGCATACTGAAAAGCCCTTCTATAGGGTGCGATGAGCGAGAGCAAACAAATGGCAGAGGAAATTGGATAGGTGGAAACCCAGAGAATCTTCTAGAAACTGCCCATTTGACACTTACCTCTCTGAATTCGCCCAAGGATGAGTAAGAGATCATGAAATCTCCAAGTGGAACCAAGAACTATCAAGGAAATGACACTAATCAAAATCCCAGAAGCTAACTCACCCACCTACAAATATCTATATATGGATCCCTCATCCTAGAGATCCAGGGGCTGGAATTTTGTATTTTGTAAGGAAGTGTTGTTGGTTTCTCTATGCAACATTGTATTGTTGGGTGATATAGCTTTTCATGAGGTGAAGAGGGCTATCATGTTGGGAAGATGGTGCTGGGTTAGACCAC
>APFE031482992.1:54620-67283 GCA_000404065.3 Pinus taeda
CGAAGCTCTGTCAAAGGGGGGAGGAAACAAGCAAAGAGCCAAGCAAAAGACTGAGGTTGGTACTCTCTACTTCTCTCTCATCTATCTCTCATAAAGGAAAACACAAGTAACTTTAGTTTGTTTGTTTCTAAGATAGCTACTCGTCTTAGTGGGACTATCAGCTCTGAATGGACACTAGTTTTCCCGATAACACTGGCAAACGAAGGAAGACTTTTCAACTGGTCTGACATGTTGTCTCTCCAGCTGAAGGGGCAAGTAACAAATGTTGGCATCTATCCAAGGGATAGCAATCAAATCTCTTCATGTCTTCCTACATTCTTGATGCAATCTGTGCCTCTAAATAGTTCCCTCACTTGGGTTGTGCATGGACACCTTCAGAACCCTCAGGTTTTTCTCCGAGTGCAGCTTCCGTGGATTAATACTACAACTATTGGACCACTTCCTCACCCCAGTGTATAGGATGATCTTTGAGCAGGATCTGCCTTGCATGTCACAGGCAGTGATGGAGGCATTGGTTAATGTAGCAAATTGGAATGCATCACCCCTTGGTACCTTCATCCGGATGTATAGTGTGTAGAAGGCTCCACATGTGTTACCGAAGTTTGCCATGGACAAGTTGGTCATGCAAGAGGTTACATACCACATCTCGATAAGGTTCTTAGCAAGACTATATAGGAAGAAGAAGGCACCTTAGCCCATTCTTCCTTTGTGGATAAGGTTGTATGAGATCCAGAGTCTCAAGCATGTTGAGGCTGAGACAAAGGAATTCAAGAGATTAACCTTTGGCACCAAAAGCTTCAATCCATACGACTCGCATTGTGTAGTGAAGGACCAATGTCTAAGAATGTATCATCCTTGTATCCACGGGGCATGTCATTGGCCTAAGGAAGACCCGTGGAGATATTACTACAACTCTTCAACACTCAATAAACCAGTCAGAGTGCCTGTAAAATGGTTAGTAGCGCACAAGGTAGTAGCACTTGAGAGAGCAGCAACAACAGCAGTAGAAGAGAGCAGCAGACCTACATCGAACAAAGGCAAAAGGAATATTTCTGACAGCATAGAGGGAGAGAAACGCTGCAAGTTTAAGAAAGATCTACTTGTAGAAAAAGAAACTTTGGAGATTGAAGTAAAGAGGCTACAACACAATATAAGGATTGCACAATGACAGAGGGAGAAGCAGAGACTGGAGGAAGAAGACAAGAAGTTGCAGGAGGTAGAGCAACAACTAAGGGAAGAGCAAGAGTTGCACAAAAGGGAGAAGGAAGCGTAGCAGGAACATGAACAGTAGGAAGCACAATGTATAGACATTGAGGACTGTTGGGCTGTTAATATGTCATTATTATTATCACTTTTGAATGCTTATTCCACCCATTTCTACCATTTTTTATCACGTCATTTATCATAATTTATCATATAATTCTATTTTATAATTATTTATGCTCTTATGGATAAATATTATTTATTCTCCTTTATTTTTAATAAATTGATTATTATGCATGTTTTTACCAATGATGGTTTGTTAATAAATTTGTTCACCATTTTAGCCTCCAAGATATTTTCCAGATTGAAGATTTGATCATCAAATGTGCCAACTCAGAAATTCGTTGGAATAAGAAGTGACGATTTTGCATTGGACGTTTTGGGCAAATGGAGAAGAATCTAGAAAATTTGAAACATGGGTTTTGTCCAAAATAGGCCAAATTAGTTTTATAATGAGTCGTTTTCCCAAATTAGATCCATACTAAGAGAAACAGAAGGTTCTATGAAAACGTTTTTCTTCGATTCGCTGTTGTGGCCGTTTTCCAAAATATCTCCGCTGCAATGCCAAATTCGACCTGTTCCTGTTAAATGATTGATGAAGAGATATTCCAGATAGGATCTTGTTTATAAATTTGTTGTGAGCAATCCAATTTTGTAATGAGAATCATATTGTAATCATCTCTGTTGTAACTGCTCTCTGCTCTCTCTGTATTTAAATGAAAACAGAGATCAGAGAAGGGCATTCATGATTCATGATGGATGATTGGGGAGAGAATTAAATGGGTCAATAGATTATAGATAGGATAGGATAGGATAGGAGGAAAGGGGATGGATCTCTATTATTTCAAATTGTAATTATGATTTACAGACTTGTGGTGCCAAGAGAACGTGATCATATTATAATGTCACTCCAATTCAATGATTAATATATAATTTGGAGGTTGCTATTCATTTGCCTTACCTAAAGTAGCCCAACAGCATTCGCTAGTGGCTAAGGGCCCAGCCTTTGGTGGATTAAGCTACTGCTCTATATTATATCATTTTGATTTCTGCAAGTGTGGTTTGTTTAATGATTACCTTCTGCAATTGAATCGCATTGCCATTTTCTTCCATCATAGCAAGATTATTATTCATTACAACTTAAATTGTTATGCTATTCATTTTGGTTATAAATCTTCGCTGTTCACTTCAAATTCTATCATGCATTACAGGTTGCTGCTTATTTAGTATTGCTGCTCATTTCTATTAATTTCGTAGTGTTGTTCATTTTCATTTAGTATTGCTGTTCATTTAGCTTTGCGGTTCATTTCCATTTAGCGTTGTTGTTCATATTCAATAATTTAGTATTACTGTTCCTTTCCATTAATATTTCATTTCTGTAAGATGTGCTTTTCTGTTCAGTTTTTCAATAGACTTAGTCGCTATTCTTTTCTGCAAGGATTTGATTTCATCTTTTAATTGATATTACAGCAAGTGTGTTTTAGTGAGCATTTCCAATTGAATTTCCATTTCCAGTTATTTGCTTTAGTGTGGATTGAAAGATCAACAACTATAAAGGACACTAGCTGCCTCTGTCTATGTTCTGAGATTGGAGATCTTACCTATGATTGATTTTCATTTGCATCAGTTTATAGGGGAGAGAGTTATCATTACCGAGTCCTCGACTGATGATTGTTTGAGTAAATGATTTAGTTTAGAACATTTCAGTTTCTTGTTGTTCCGATTAGATTTTGTTTCTAGCATTCATTTACCTTTGCATTTTATAGCACTATACTGCAAAACACTACTCTTGAGTAAATGACCGCTTCATACTGAGTATACTCTTGAGATAAAAAATCATCCCTGGGTTGACAATTAATGTGAAGATAATTAGGAGTTAAAAAGACACCTTTTATCGCTCAACAAGGACACTGCACAAATATAGGTTAATGAATCAGAACAACTAGCAGATAAAAAATAGGGTGAGCAATCACAATGGCAGGACTTTGCTCAGGAGATTAAACAAATATTGGAATAGATGGACACGGATTTGGTTTAGCCAGAGTAGGGTCAGGATACAAACCTCATGCCCAAGGACCCATAGGTCACTCCATATGCTTCACTAGATCCGAGAGTAAAGCAAGTCCCAAGTGATCAAGGAGACACTGAAATCCTTCAGGATAATACAAAATAATATGCACACAACATATCCTTTGACGAGTCACAACATAGGGTTGTGTAGTCACACAGAGTGTCCACTTCGGATGTCCATGCATCTCCTGCGTATTTTCGAGAATGAGTGATCGTATCCGATGTGCGCAGACGTCCAACTGCATTGGCTGATGCCACAAAGGCATATGTTGAAGCCACCAACTCTAATGTAAGATTCTTGATAGCCGAGAAAAGCGCATGGCTAAGGAATTGCAAGTGGCCAAGAAGAGAGAAGAGTGAGGTACAACATCCACCAAAACATAATGGAAGAAAGCGATAATTAATGAAGTATCATCTCTTGAGATAGTCATGCCAAAGATGTACTTCAAGTTCATCACATGCATAAGTCAGTCATCGATCTTAATGGTTGGTAGCAACACTATGCTAGGAGAGCATGCATCTTGACAGACATACACATTGTTGTCAATCACATGTAGATATGGACAATGAGGTAGAAGGGAGCCCCATTGTACTTGCTAAATATGATGAAGCCAAAGGCAGTGGAATTCAAATCACGCATCCAGAGTCAGATTCAAAACTTGAGCATGGATGTCATTGTGTGCATGCATGCGATCCCATCCATTGGCACACTCATCAAGGCAAAAGCAAAGAACCAAGAACAACTAGAGCTAGACATGTACTTCAAGAAGTTGATACGCAGAGCCACCAGCGCAGATTTGCAAATGAGCTTAGACACTATGCAAAAGTATGTCGTTGGTCCAGCTACACTCAAGACCATGATGTGCATGCTACATGATGAGTTGGGAAAAGGTTCCAGATCAGTGTACCCAGATGCTACGGAGGCAAGATTTATCTTTCATAAGGATGTTACCACAGAGAACACAGACACCATAGAAAACCACCAAGATTAGAATCAGCTCGCCACCAATAATCACTAAGAGGATGTCAATGAGTTAGTCTTCCCACAGTTGTCAGAGTCTTAGTGATGTCTTGTATGGATTACTCAAGCCCATTTTTTTCTCACATGGGTACATGTGCAGATTGTATTGTATATATGTTGTAAAGTGAAAGACCATGTGTCAATAGTAGAATGTAAACAGTCATGTGTAAGTTGAAGAGTCATGATGGTAGCTCAAGAGTCATAAAGGGGAATGTCAAGGTTCACCCCACCCTTTTCTATATATAGAACCTCATAACTCATTATATATCCTTTTGGGAGCTAAGCTTCTAATAGGTATAAGTTAGAGATGTTGGGTGTGGAACTTGATTATCTTCTGTATTCAAAGGTCTCAACAGGATGTATACCCCAGGAAGACTATACACCCCTCCACATGGGGGGCTGCGGGGGAGACTTGTCCCCCCCGCGGGGATTTAGGGGGACCGATCCCCCCCAGCTGGGAGGTCTGGGGGCTAGCAGTCTCCTGGCGGGGGTTCGGGGGAAACGCCTCTGAATCTAAAAATAGATGTAAAATTGCCTTGTATAAGTCTAGTAATTTCTACTCAATCTGGGCCGTTCATTAAACAGATGATCTGACGGTAGAAATTATGTTTAATTTAGGGTTTTTTCCCCTAGAAGGCAACCCCTCACTATATATGAGGGAATTGTATTGTGTCTATGTATATCTATATTCTAAGTGAGGAAGAGAGAGGAGATTGAGAGCGAAAAGGGAGTTACATCGGATTTGTTGTAGGTTGTATCTCTTTAGTTTGTTGGATAATATAATAAAAGGACTGGCTGTTTCTCCGTGGACGTATCCCAAACTGGGTGAACCACGTATATTTGTGTCTCTCTTGTTTTATGCGTTTTCTGTGTTTATATTTCTGCAATATTTTATGTGTTCCATTGCTCTATAATATATAATTTTCTAACAAGAGAAAGCTTGGAGTGTATTGTAATGAGCCTTGGTTTCTCCACAGTGTAGAGCGAGTACATTTATTTGGAGGAGTAGGCAGTAATGGTTGTAACATTCCACTATTTGCGCTAGTGATTGTCATGGTTGTATGTATGATTGTATCTTTCACTATTTTAATATAATAGAGCCAAGACACTTCATGCATGTATTTTTATTGTAGTTTGACTATTCTGGTTACTCTAACAATGTATGTAGTTGTAACTTACGCATGTATGTATGGACTATTTTGTATATGTTTATATGAATCTTGTTGAAGCCTGTTGTTTTTTAACTCATCACTTTGGATTGTCAACTATTTTGCTTTCCATCTTGTGATGTCTTTCAGCTCGTGTGTTCCCTTTAAAGTTGTGTACTATTATAGACTTCTAAGGGGCGCGCTCCTCTTCCCTTACATGTGTTAGATCCTTTCCATGCATCTTCCCTGACTCACTGCAAGGTTACACCCTTGCTTCCAATAAGGACATCTTACTTACCTCTGCACGTAATCACAGTTAAGGTGATATCGTACTACCCACTGTTGGGACTCCTATTGCAAATGGTCTGAGGTATAGTTGGGACTTCCTGACATGTTGGTGGGTCCAGCACCACCAACAACTTCTTATTGTTTCTAGGATTAGAATATTGCACATGGGTTTCCTATTTTTCATTCTTCTTCTCTTTTTTTTCTTTCCTTCCTTATCCCTCTCTTTCTTTAATCCCTTTGTCTCTTCTTCTTCTTCCTCCTCTTCTACCTCTTCTTCTTTTTTAACTTCTTCCTATTCAGCTTCTCCTTCTTGGCTACAATATTTAATATCCTATATTCCTTTCCCCATTGAAATCCTAAGGGTATAGTGGTTACTCTATTGATGAGCTCCACATTTATATGGATGGAAAGTCCCCTAACAACAATTGTGGCACGGTATTCTCCATGAGAATGGATGGCCATGGAAAATTCATGGGTTAGCTCATAATCATATCCTTTTAATTTCTCAAAGAAACCCATCCACTGATGGTTTAGGAAAATGTCTCTAAAAGGTGGATGCATATGAATTCTAGTGGTGTATGTGGGTTCCCTTTAGTTGAAACCTCCCCCCATGGCTCTTACTATTGTCTTCTTGAGTTATTTCGAAAAAATAATAGAAAGTTTTTGTCCTAAGTAGTTTAGGGTATGAAGGAAAGGTAAGGTGATTGATGCTTATTTTTAGTCATAGAGAGATAATTATATTTCTAGCCACAAGAGAATTATCTCCACTCCCACTCTACCCTTCTTCTGCAAGAAAATTGTTTTTTAAAGAAATTCAAGCCTACAAGGGTTTCCTATAGGATTCTTGTAAGAGGCAAAATTTACTCAACAATTGTATGGAAACTAGGAAGAGAAGATGCCACTTACCCCTCTTGGGATGGTTTCCTTATGCTTGTGGAGATTTGGACGAGAGTTATTGAGGATTTGGACCCTTCTCCACCTCTCAACTCGATCTTGTAACACCTCCTCTGTAAACTTGTAGCGCTTATGGTACTTTTGTAGCACTTCTAGTATTCCTGTGGCAATCCTGCCTAATCTTATAGCACTTGCAAACCAACTCTATAACACCTCTGTAGGACCCTATGAGATCCTTGGTGTAGCCTTCTCAACCTTCAATAATGGTAGTGGATCCCCTTAGCTGTAAAATACATTTTTTATGCCAAATGAGGCTCAGTCCTAACTTATGTTATTAGTGGTTGGGTGGTTTACTCAATGCAATGTATGAGTTGGCACCCACCTACCACCTTCACAAACCAACCATTGGCCCACCCCACATAGTCATGACCTTTTTATTTTATCTTTTTCACACGTGTGATGGGAAAGAAGAAAACTCCAGTTAACTGTTGAGGGTGGCTGAGATTACTAAACCATCATTAACTTATAAAACCTCATCTCTCATGCATCAATAACAAATTTTTAACCATAATACACTCAAGAGGAGAGGCGAAGAATAGTGCATACTTGTGTCTACCTGATGCCAATTTGTTGTAGATGCATCCATGTTTCTTTTAAACTAATGATTGATCTATTGGCCTCTTTGAGGTGTCATCTTCCAATGTTTTTTGCTCTACCTATTGACTATGTTTTGAATTTCTTTTACATGTACTTGATCGATAGAGGCTTTTCAACATAGGTTTTGTTGATGGCGGATCAAGTGTCATTGCGAGAGATGAACAGTGACCCTATAGAAGCTCATCAAGATTTGTGTGGCTACCCAATATCACAAAGTTGTTCCTTCAATGCTTAAGGATGGCTAAGTCTTCACTTTGGTGTTGTCGAGTGTCTCCAACTATGGTTTTGTAAGGTTTGTGCAGGATACTACAAGATTGGATTCTTTCATATAGCAGTCATAAAAACCCCCCCAAGATCACAATAATATTCTTCCAATGCATTCAAGATCTCTGATAATTCATGGTGATCTTATGGGTAGGGTTTAGAAGTTTCAGTGGTAGTGAAAATTGTGGAAGAAGGGGTGAAAATGGGCTTTTTTCATGAACAAAGATGAATTTTTGGATAAAAAAGTGCCTAAATGGTGTGAAAGATGGATGATGGAGGTGTGGTAGAACTATTTTTTCATTCCCCCAAGGAAAACATAAGTTATTACCCCTCTATTTATGTCTATCACAATCCTATAGCGGTTTTGGTCAATACTGTAGCACTTTGTGTCAATCCTATAGTACTCTGTGTTAATCCTATAGTAGAGATTGCCTGGACAATATCTCTCAAACAATAGATTGAATTGACCTGATTTTTTTTAGCATGTTTCCATCATCCTTATGCATCTCCCCATAAAAAAAACCTGGCCAACAGATTCACAAATATTACGAAAAATGGAAAATGGATGTAAGAGATGGAGTGCAATTTCTTGAAAAGTATGCACTAGAATTTTGCTGAATTTATTGAGCATGTTACCATCATCCTTATGCATCTCCCATGAAAAAATCCAAAAAAATGATACATAGATTTTTAGATATGGTCAAAACAATTTTTTCCTTGTGCGCTTTGACAATCCTATAGCAAAATAGAACTTTCCTGTAGCAACTTAGGACAATGAGAAAAATGAATGGGAAATGCTTGGGAATGATTGGTGAAGGTTGTGTATGGTTAGGAAATGGATGAGAGTGATGTGAAAAAAATATTGGTTCCTCTAAATATGCATGCATTGAGCTTGGAGCCAAATATGCAAGCTAACATGTTTACTTTGTTTCGATGATTTTCCTGCACATTCAACATGGTAAAAACGACATTCCCTATGTGTATTTTTCTTTTTCTCCTTTTTCCCTAGGCATGCTAGTTGTCTCAATGAGATTTTCAACCAGAAAGTATACCTAGGGGTTATAATATGGGGTATCGGGCGAGGTACCCATGTAATGTAATAATGTAAGGATGATAAATAAATGGGACATAATTAATAAATAAAGTGGTTAACACACATTGTGCAAAGAGGCCACAAGCATTTAAGGAATAATGTGATAAGCCCATTGTATTAGATGTATGGTATTTAGAGACCTAGGGTAATTACCCATGGTATTGTATGTAAGAACCCTATATAGAGGGAGACTCTCCATTGAGGGATGTCCAGTATTGTTTTGTATTGATAGGCATTAGCTTGTGGAGTGATCTCATTCATTAAGGAGTAGTTGTATGGTGTTTCCCTACCTCAAGGGTTTTGATATTAATAAAGAAGCATTTATATTTGATATTCTTGGATATCTCTTGGAATTTAATTGGAAGTAAATTTAATATTTTTTGCAGATATATTACAAGTGGTATCAGAGCTATTTCTTGGGAAAAGCGAGAAGATTTGTTTTTTATTTTTTTGTAGGAATTTTTTGGGTGGCGTGTTTGTAGATCAAATCTGAAAATTTTGGTGCAAAATTTGGGAAAAAAGTTACAGATCTAAATTTCTTGAAAAAAATACCCAAATTAAAAAAAACAACCAATAAAATCAGAGTCTGGATGAGGGAGATATCACATATTTAAAATCAACTATATTCCATAACTTTTTATCACGACAATTTGTGTACAACATCTACACTATCATTTTTTGTAGGTTTTGTGTATAATTTCAAAAACATTATTGTATATATGAGCTCCTCTTGAAAAATCACCGAATTTCAAAAGCAAAATTGGTCAAATCAGATTCCAGATGAGGGATATATCATTGATTTAAAATCATTTGTTTTTAGAAACTTTGTGACAGTGGGATAGTTGCAATGAGAATTTGAGTTTCTAGAGTGCCCAAATATGGATTTCAATTACATAGGAAGATGCAGAATAGTCATTCCATTTCCAAAATAAATTATAATAATGATTCTGAGTTATATTGACTAAGTTATTCCCATTTTAAATTTTTGCCAAAATAAGTGTTTCTTCAAAACCCTTACTCTATTTTTAAGGGTCGTAACAAGATGAAGTTTACAAGAAAAGATGATGGCCCCACTACTAAATAATTTACACAATATCAAAAGTATAAATTCAAATATTGGACATCATCCCTAGGGCTTAATCTGAGAGATGATGTTGCTAAATGGTGGTTCTCACTTGATAGTTCAATGAGGCAACTACCTGATGAAGAAATTGAAAAAATCTTTTTGTACAAATGGTCTCATGCTAGAAGACAGGATAATGAGACACATAAGGCGTCATTTTCTATCGGTATATCCTTATTATAGGTTCATATATGTATTCATAAGGAGAGGATGATTGTGTCTATTCACCCTTGTTGCAAGCAAAATATAATTAATTTCAAACTAGCCAAACACTTGCAAATTCTAGCAAAACATTAAAAAAACAAGCATGTTGATAAGAAGGAGGTTCAAATTTATAAATATATGAAGATTTCTATGGATAAGTATGTGTTTCATTCCGATTTTTATGCTACATATATGGATGATGTGGCTATTTTGTTGGGTTATCCCTAGATGGATTCAATTGGTACCCTCAATATTAATGTAAAAAAGAATTTCCTAGAGCTTTGCTACAAAAAGAAGAAAATTACCCTGTAGGATATTTCCATTAGAAACCAGGCAGAGACTATGGAGGCAGAAGAAAAAAATATCTACAAGCACTGACACATCAGATAATGAGCCTTTGATAGTAGACAACCAGACATGGACATAAAACTAGGTACTAGAGAAACCATAGACACCACTCACGTACCAATAGTGGCGAAATTAACAAAAGATATATCATCGGTTAAAGCTTCATCATATCACCACTTGAATCACCTAGCATGACAACAACTGACAAGGTGGAAACGAATTAGAAAAAAGTACAATAACCCTTCAACAACACACACAGAGGTGCAAAAATCCACCTACAACACATCAATATAGAGGAACCACTAAAATCAGCTTCCATCTCAAGCGAGCGAGACACCAATTAGATCAAGTGTTCACCTTTCTCTGGGATGGCTAGATGCACGTTCAAGGTACTAGTGGACTACTCTTTTGAGTAAATCTTATTATTTATGTTCTTCTCATGTTTCAGGGACGAAACATGTTTAAGGGGGGTGGAATGTAGTATACCTAGGGGTGATAATATGGGGTAAAGAGTGAGGTACCTAAGGAAATAATGTAATAATATAATGGGTCATATTTAATAAATAAAGTGGTTAACCCACATTATGTAAGGGACCACAAATAGTTAGGGAGTAATGTGATAATCCCATTGTATTAGGTGTATGATATTGATATACTCATGGTAATGACACATGATATTGTTTGTATGAGGGCTATATAGAAGCTAGAGACTCTGCATTGAGGGATGTCAAGTATTGGTTTTGTATTGACAAGCGATGGCTTGTGGAGTGATCTCTTTCCTTAATGAGTGAATGTATGGTGTTACCTTACCTCAAGGGTTTTGATTAATAAAGAGAATAATTTATATCTTATTTGTGTATTTCCTCTTGGGTTTATTTTATTAGATAATTTAATATATTTTCAGGTCAGATCTATTACACCTTCCTCTTGATATCATCATTGATTCTTCTTGAGTGAGCTTTCCAACAATTTCATCAAGTGATTGGAGGACATTTTTGTTTCCTATAGTAGTAATAAATGTTTCCCAAATAGGAGGGAGACCTCTTAGAGTCACAGTCACCAATTCGCTACCATGCACAAATTTCCCAACTCTTTTCAATTGATCTCTAAGACAAGATATCCTCGTTATGTAGGATTTCATGAAATCTCCTTTGCTCATGTTTATGTCTTTTAGTTGATTTTTCAAGGAGATGATTTCATCCAAATTGTTGACTTCGTACATGCCAACTATCTTATCATACATGTCCTTAGACTTCCTAAAATTTCCAACATATGCAAGTAAATTATCTTGTAAACCATCAGTTATAATTTGTTTTTCTTTCAACTCACTTTTCTTGTACTTGTTCTTGGCAGCAACAAAAGAATTCTCTGGAGGCTTGGGTACTTTTCCTTGAATGCATTCCAAAACATCATTGTTGTTAGCTATGATCTCAAGACTAACTTTCCATGCAAAAAAATTGGATGAGTCACCCAACTTCTCATTTTCTTTGAAGAAGGAAGACATATTGACTTGATTATATTGGTTCCTTCAACTTTCCCAAAGATGATTGCTTTAATGTTTATATCCTTTTGGGCTTGTCCTTCACCTTACCTCTGATACCATGTTAATTTTCATATTGTTCTATGTTGTATCAATTACTTTATCCCAATTCAGTACTTCAATTAGCAATATTTCCAATAACAATTAGTCTTTCCAATAATTAATCGTAATTGAAGATAGAACAATAAATGCAATGACAAAGGAGATAATCAACACATCAACAAGAGACACTAGGTTTGGTAAAAGACCAGGGAAAACCCCACAAGGGGGAAAACCCTTTGAAATTATTATTTTATTAGGATGTCATAAAATGTTCAAAAAAGAGTACAATGATGTAGGTTTTAACCCCGTACGGAAATTACCTGCATACGAATTCTAAATCACAGAAAAATAAACAATGCGAGAGCATAACACATAAAAACACATATGCACAGAGATTTTTCCCTGGATCCCAAAACCGGGACTACCAGCTTGATTTTTCATTATGTTCCTTTCAATGTTACAATACATATTTATACATGCCGAAGCATCCAATACCATGGACCGAAAACCATCGCGTCCAAAAACCATGGACCGAAAACCATCGCGTCCAAAAAACATGTGGGAAAATCATGCACAAAACCATAGGTGGGTCCCCCAACCTAACTTAGGGTCCAAAACCAAAATTTTCCAGGGCGCTGCCCAGGACCCCATAAAGTGGGGTTATGGGTACCCCTCAAACCCCCTGTTAACTATGTGGAAAGAATATAA
>APFE031482994.1:0-24702 GCA_000404065.3 Pinus taeda
CTCTTCTTCCTCTTCTTCGGATTCGACGTTTGAAATAGTGTTGGGTGGTTTCGTATCCATTGAAGGGCCTCTTTTAAATTTTCTATAGGGCTTTTTCGAAGAAGTTTCTGCCACTTGTTTCTTTATGTCGATCATCTCATTGGACATGGTCTTTAATACTTTCTGTAACCCTTCCAAATCGAAAGGGTCTTTTGTCTGTTTCTTCTTGGAGTCTTCCTTGAAGGAGATCTTTTTAGATTTGTGTTCTTCTATCGCAGATCTCTTCTCTAAAGCTACAACGTGTCTCTCTACCGCTATCGCCTCTGTCAGGTTTTCGACTAAAGTTGTTTTATTCGCCCTATCTACGAAGACTGCTAGATTTGATGGTAAGGTTGTGATATACCACTCACATCGCACTTCTTCGCTAGGTTGGGAAGTAGCGGGGATTTTGTTGAGGATCTTATTGAACCGTAAATTGAAATCTTTGATGGGTTCTTTGGTTTCGGCTTTAAGGTTGGATAGGTCACTGATTAACGTTGCCGTTGATCTATCATCACCAAATTTGGTGAGGAATTGACTTTGAAAGATGTCCCAGCTCGTTATAGACCTGGAAGGTAATGAAAAGTACCACGACCCGGCTGTTCCTTGCATTGTATAGGGAAAAAGCCGGACCACAGCATCTTCATTGGTAACTCCATTGAGATTGACAGAGAGCATGAAATTGTTAATGTGTTCTTCAGCTATCATGCCTGTTTCTGGGTTGAACTTGGGTAGCCATTTCTCAGGATGGGGCGGTATTTGGCTCAGGGGTGGAGGCATAAAAACCGCTCCAGGATTTTTCCACGGAGCTTGAGCCATCTTTGAGCTATAGTAGCAGATATCAGACACAAACATTAATAAACCTTGATCCATCCATTCATCAAAACCACCTCTGAGGGTGCAAAAGTGCATGTTCTGAGGACGAGTTTTTGACAAATCTCCGGACCCTTCTCTAAATGCCTGAGAAGGGTTTAAATACTACTAACTAATTAACTTAATTACATAAATTTGGGATCCGGTTTTCAAATGACCATCCCTCTGATAAAGAAAATTATTTCTAAAATTAAATCTAACTTTGAACTATTTCTGTATTTTCTCCTTAGTGCTGTAAGTGTGCAACATTCGTCTGAGAAGAGTCGGTTGGTTGCCTTTCCTTTTGTGTGTGTTTATAAAAATAGAAGTAACAAGGGTCAGCACCAACTTTTTGATAAACTATCAGATATTTTAGAGAATCTCCCGCTGACTGAGTGTATACTTGATAATAACTCAAATTTTCCTCAAACTAGATCTGCTTTTTCCATTTCGGTTTTCTGTCTTCGTGAATGACTTGATGAGTCAGAAGACTTTACTTTTCATTCCGGGCTTTTCTGTCGTGTAAGCTTCAAGTATCTTTGTAATTGTGCTGCTTTTGTGTGCCTTTAATTCTAATCTTCAGATGGCCTATCGGTCGTTAGCATCTGCTGAGTGATACCCTGGAACCTGTAGTCCCATCGTATGTGGTTCCTGCTTCTGAAGAAGTCTCTTGTGTGTTCTCCGAGCATCGGCGCTTTCCTCTTTTCCTTAGATGTTTCCTG
The DNA here is from genome assembly GCA_000404065.3 of Pinus taeda. NCBI lineage: Eukaryota > Viridiplantae > Streptophyta > Pinopsida > Pinales > Pinaceae > Pinus > Pinus taeda. The sequence continues at coordinate 1,593 of APFE031482994.1, forward strand.
CAAAACAAATTACTCCATTTTATCTCCTGTTTTATAGTTTGCGTAAAGGAAAAGAGTAAATGAAAATAAAGATTGATATGAAAGCTTCAGATCTTGTGTGTATATAATCATGACATTCAAAGTGAACCGACTCTTCGAAAAACGAAAAGTAGCCATTCGTACGATCATTAATTTCTTTTTACAGGCACGCACCTAATTTTGATTAATGGAAAACTTTCCTTGAATGTTGTGCTGAGCAAGATTCGCGCTTATCGCAGATCGTAGATCACATATTTGTATTATAACATCGTGGTATCGCAATATCGGATCATCGCAGATCGCAGATTATGGATCAGAGATCGCAAATCGCAAATCACGGATATTAGTCATTGCGTCTTACTCTATGCAGCTGCTGCGGTATGCGACATCGCACATCGGCCGTCGAGGATTTCTTAAGCTTCTCCTTTTAAGAGCGCTTATGGTAAATGCGATGCGATGAATTTAGCATCACTTCTTCGTGGTTTGATATGCTCACAAAAAGAAGTGTTTCCTTTTCTTTGTTGTGATAAGATTCTAAGGAAAAACAAAAATATTCATGGGGATTTTGTTTGAATTTTTTACTAAGGGTCCCCCCATTTGCTTGGTGTTTTTGCTAATACCAAACAAAAGAGGGGGGGTTGTTGGTGACCACAACAATGGCGATTCACTGGGAAGAACCAGTTATCTCTGACTTTCTATTGAACATCACTTCCGAAACAGAAAATTTTTCGTCAGTCTAAACTTTGTTATGGACAGATAGAGTACATTTGTCTTATCCAATCAATGATACTTTATTTCAACCTTTATGTATTCTATTTGTTTTCTTCCTATGGTTTAGCCTTTGTATTTACACCAGCCATTTACTTGGTCCTTTTTTAAAGATAAAATGAGGTCATCTTTGCTATGCTGGTCATTTAAAATATGCTCATTTACCGTAGGTAGAGCCTCTGCTGCCAGCAGGCGTCCATAGCCTCGACAGGGTTACCTGTTACCCAACAATGATCCTTTATCCTGCTTAAAGCTATCTACAACTTTTTCAGAGAGAAAACCATTTTTATACTTTTTCCTTTTTATTCTCCAAAGAACAATGTCTTGGTTTGGTGGCTAATTTATGACGCAGTCATTCACTTGATTTACACTTTTGCTGAACAAGCTGGCTCGTGATGAGACCCCTTGTCTTTTGATTGCAACAATCTTAAGTCGTTGCCCTGTTTTGGTGGATAGTACTGGCAAGGTCAGTAAGTTATAATATCTGTGATTATGATAAGCCGACTCGTGATGAGACCTCTTATTCTTTGAGATACATATTGCTTTCTTGGGTTACTTCTCTGAATGCTGCGATTTCCTTTAGCAGGGAGGAACCCATTGTTTTTCCTTAAGAAAGTTCTGGACGATAATAATAGAGTTCGAAAAATAACAGTTTTACAGAGAATACTCATTTTGTAATTGATATCTTTCATTGTGCTGATATAAAACAAGTTTTTCGCCAAAGGTTGCTTTCATAAAATTTTTGAAGTCAGAACTAGTATCATTTCTAGGGTAAAGTTGGACTCTATTCATCAATAATAAAGATCAGATTCTCGAAAATTTTTACTGTTTGTACAAGTGAAAAATCAAGATCTAACAGAGGATCTGGTGTCCATTTTAATGCGAATTCTTGTAGTAATCATCTACAACTGGTTTTATTTCTAAGAAAGAAGAACAAAAAGTTATCCTACAAAATTTTGGAAGAGTTATCTTCTATGGAAAGTATATTTTCAGGATTTGTCCGTTAACAGGCAAAGAATCCTTTCTACCTGCTAAATCCTGCAACACAAGTTGACGGGCTATGACTTTTTACAATTTGAAGGAACAGGCCATTTTTCTGGATTTTTTATGTTTGCCTTTCTCTTCGTGAGCCTTATCCCATTTCAAAACTAGATCTCCCATCTGAAAGTTTTTTCTGGTTATTATGCTTGAGTCAAAAGAGGATTTTATTAGTGCTTGGTGATGAGCATGGGTTTTCTTAGCTTGCTCTCGTTGTTCTTCTAATTTAATTATTCCCATCTATCTTAGTTGTAAGGAGGAAGTAGATACTTCATCGATGTACTGTACTAAAGACAAGGAAGGAATCATTACATGGGTTGGAAGAACCACTTCCTTCCCATAAACTAAGTTAAAGGGAGAAGTGCCGATTGAAGCCTTCTTCGTTATTCTATCTGCCCATAAAGCATTTACCAAGGTTTTGTGCCAATTCTTCTGGCTCTGGTCAACTGTCCTTTTAATGATCCTGATTAGGTTTTTATTTGTTGACTCAGCCAATCTGTTTCCTTGCGGATAGTAGTTGGACGAATATTTTAATTTAAACCCTCTTTTAAGTGCAAAATCAGTCATTGCATTTCCAGAAAAGTAAGAAGCATTATAAAAAATTAAAGCTGATGGCAATCCAAATCTAGTGATTATAAATTGATCAATGAACTCAATGATATTTTCAGAATTAGCTGTCTTGAGAGGTACTACTTCTACCCATTTAGTGAAATAATCAGTTGCCGTGAGGATATACCTATGCTTCTTAGAGGAGTGAGGAACGATCTCACCTATTATGTCCAGGCCCCATTGACTGAATGGTTGCTCAATGTTTACCGGCTGTAGTGGCATGGATGGTTTCCTTTGTCTCCCTGCAGTAGTTTGGCAGATTTGGCATTTCCTCACGTAACTGTGTGAGTCTTTGAACAGTGTGGGCCAATAATATCATGCTCGTAAGATCTTGTGTGCGGTGGCATCTCCAGCATAGTGTCTGCCTGCAGGTCCATTATGGAGTTCCTGCAAAACCTTTTCGGCTTCAGTTTTCTCGAGACACCTAAGAAGCACAGAATCATAATTTCTTTTAAACAGAACATCATCTATGAGCTGATATTGTTTAGCCTTTAATCTCAGGGATCTTTTCTTGGTGTGATCCAGGTGAGATGGAGCATACCCGTTTTTGAGATAATAAATGGTGTCAGTGTATAAAGATTCTATATCGTTTAGGCTTACCTCATACGTTTGTACTTCCTCAGACGAGCTTTCAGGAATATGCGATGCTCCAGCCAACATTTTGCAGAAGCCTTGGCCTCTCACAATGCTTGCTGGTTTGATTTCAAGGTCGTATTCTTGTAAGGCAGTGATCCAATTCGCTCTTTTTTCGCCCACATCTTTCTGTATTAAAAGATTTCTTACCGCTGGAAACGGTACTATGACCTTGGTATGGGTTTTAAGTAAGAAAGGTCTGAAATACTTGATCGCTTTGAAAACGGCATATGCCTGTTTCTCTACGTCTGAATAATTGAGTTCAGCCCCTTGCAAATTAGAGCTAAAGAATGCGATTGGAGCTTCCGCTTTCTCTTGATTTGCTTGAGTTAGGATCGCGGCATATGTTTTTTCTGAGGCGAATGTGTATAAGATAAAAGATTCTGAAAAATTTGGGGTTGCTAAAGACGGATCATTAATGATAGCCTGTTTGATCAGATTGAATACTTCATGTTCGTCTAGACCCCATTTGAAATTTGAATTCTTTTTTATCATGGTTTGCAAAGGAGAAACAATTCTTGAAAAACCCGGGACAAATCTTTTTACAAAATTGATTTGACCAAGAAAAGATTGCATGGCCTTTTTATTATGAGGTAGGGATATTTCAGAAATCTCTTTGATTCGATCAGGTTCAATGTGAATACCAGATTTTGATACTATGAATCCTAGAAGTTTCCCTTCACTTAATGCGAAAAAATATTTCTTTGGGTTAAGTGAAATCCCATACCTTAAACATCGTTGAAAGATCTGTTTTAAGTCTTTGAGATGGTCGCCTCGCTTCTTTGAGTATACTGTTATATCATCCAAATAAATCACTACGGCTTTGTTGACTAAACCTTTGAATGCAATGTCCATAGCTCTTTGAAACGTAGCGCCGGCATTAATTAAACCAAATGGCATCTTTCGATATGCATATGTGCCCCATTTGGTTCGGAATGTGGTTTTTAGCTGATCATCGGGATGTACCAGCACTTGGTTGTATCCTGAAAATCCATCAAGAAAAGACATTAATTCTGAACCTACTACTACTTGTAATATCTGCTCCATAGGAGGGAGGGGAAAATTATCTTTTAGGCAGGCTTTGTTGAGATTCCGAAAATCGATGCAGATTCTAATATCTCCGATTTTTTTCCTAACGGTTACCATATTGGAGACCCACTTGGAATGTCTGACGGGGAAAATTATTTTGGCCTTTAACAACTTATTTAGCTCAGTCTTTATTTGGTTTTCTAGATTGGGGTGGATTTTTATGAGTTTCTGCTGGACAGGTTTTTCATTGTCGACCATAGGGATAGTATGTTGGATAATGGAAGTGTCGTATGTATTCAGCTCATCGTAATTCCAGGTGAAAACATTTTTGTATTGTCTCAAGAGATGAATGTATGCTAGTTTTTCTTCAGGAGTTAGGTCGTGGCCTAGATTAACGTTTTGTGGTTTATCATCGGTTCCCAGGTTTACTGATTCATAGTTCAGAGTTGAAATGCAGAGCTTAGAATTAGTAGACCTTTTAAACTGAATTTTCAGATCGTATAAGTCTTCTAACTTAACCACCGATTTTGGTATGGCGTTATCAGTGCTAGTTTGTTGTATTTGTTGATCGTGGTGGTCCTCGTCAATTATTTGATTAGAGTATGATCCTTCTGAGGTGAGGAAATTTACAATATCAAGATCGTCATTGAAAACTCTCTAGTTTGTAATGTTGTCAGGGACGGACGGTTTAAAGATTAATTCTATCGAGAATCTATCTGGACTAAAATCTTCAGAGGGAATGAGTCTAGAGGCTACGTTGGCTAAAAGGTCTGCGCTCGCATTTTGAATTCTTGGGATTGAGAAAATATTGAATGCTATGAAATGCTCAGTCAGATCCTGTACTAGATATTGATAGTGTTTCAAATGACTTGATAGGCAATGTATGGTGTTACATACCTGTTTGACCACAATCTCAGAGTCTCCATAGACTTGAAGGTATTTGACGTTCAACCCGATCGCTTTGTATAGGCCTTGCACCAAGGCCTCATATTTTGCTGTATTGTTCGTGCAATCAAATTCAAGTTTGCATGTAAGCACTGTCTTGTTTCCTTCTAGACTAATCAGAACGCATCCTGCTCCTGCTCCTTCGTTAGATTTAGAGCCATCAAAATATAATTTCCAAAACAAAGATGTATTTACAGGTTCTTCTACAAAATTAGCGCACTTTGAATTATCAGTTTGGGAAAAATTTTCTACTTGGGATACAACTGAATTTTCTAAGTAAGGTGATGTATGAGCATTGAAATTGTCGAGGAAAGAATCTGTTGAGTAATTGCCTATGATGCTATTGTTATATGCTATCGCTTCATTCTCTCCCTCCAATTCTGTTACTATGTATTTCTGGTGTAATTCTCATTCAACCTTTATCTGATTTGGTTTACCATTATATGGTAACCACATGTGAGACCAGTCGGTTGAGAAGTATCCACAGAGTTTTCCGGACCAATCCCTGCTGAGAATTAGGCCGTAGAGTTCAGGGATATCAGCTACTAGAATGTCGATAACCTGGCATACCTTGGGGTTAGACGACAATCTTATGGTGACTTGATTAAGTTCACCAATCACTTCGACTTGAGGCCGATCAAGCTGAACTATGCACACCGTGGATTTTTGTGGTTGAACGTTTAACTTGGCACATATTGATCTGGGTAAAATATTTGTTGAAGCTCCAGAATCTATCAAACAATTGTGCATGTTTTTATTGAAGATTTCATAAGTGAGCAAAAAGGAGGGAGTGTGAGATCTTGATCTTCCTCCAATCAAGGCGATGTCATTTGGATTGATCTTATTGGCCGTGTTGATTGGGGGTCTTCCCATGTTGTGTGTAGCTATAGCCGTAGGCAAAGATGTGGTGGGTACGATGTGTAATTCTTTCATCATTATCTTCTGTTGATGTTTCAATTTGCTCAATTCATAAAGAGTGATATTAGCCCTAGTCTTTTTCATGTCATCGATAATGTTGTAGTCCATTTCATCCGACACTATTAGTGTCTTTGATGGAGGTGTTTGATCTGATTGGACTGGGTTAGATTGAGTCGCCTTTGCGGTTGTTTTCTTTGTTGTGACTTTTTCTTTTACTGTAGGGCTTGAGCCCTTCTGCTTGGGGGTAGTTTGGGGAGGATCAAGTTGGTTTTTGCTTCGTGTGCTAACCGGAAATGCTTCTTGATCTTCTTCTTGTGGGAGGATGAAATCCCACATTCCTTGTAGTTATACAACTTCTTCATCATTGGTTTGTCCTTCAATGGTTCTCTCCTCTTCTTCCTCTTCTTCGGATTCGACATTTGAGATAGCGTTGGGTGGTTTCGTATCCATTGAAGGGCCTATTTTAAAATTTCTGTAGGGCTTTTTCGAAGAAGTTTCTGCCACTTGTTTCTTTATGTCAATCATCTCATTGGACATGGTTTTTAATACTTTCTGCAACCCTTCCAAATCGAAAGTGTCTTTTGTCTGTTTCTTCTTGGGGTCTTCCTTGAAGGTGATCTTTTTAGATTTGCGTTCTTCTATCGTAGATCTCTTCTCTAAAGCTATAACGCATCTCTCTACCGCTATCGCCTCTGTCAGGTTTTCAACTAAAGTTGTTTTATTCGCCCTATCTACGAATACTACTAGATTTGATGGTAAAGATGTGATATACCACTCACATCGCACTTCTTTGCTAGGTTGGGAAGTAGCGGGGATTTTGTTGAGGATCTTATTGAATTGTAAATTGAAATCTTTGATGGGTTCTTTAGTTTCAGCTTTAAGATTGGATAGGTCACTGATTAACGTTGCCGTTGATCTATCATCACCAAATTTGGTGAGGAATTGACTTTGAAAGATGTCCCAACTCGTTATAGACCCGGAAGGTAATGAAAAGTACCACGACCCGGCTGTTCCTTGCATTGTATAGGGAAAAAGCCGGACCACAGCATCTTCATTGGTAACTCCATTAAGATTTACAGAGAGCATGGAATTGTTAATGTGATCTTCAGCTAGCATGCCTGCTTCTGGGTTGAACTTAGGTAGCCACTTCTCAGGATGGGGCGGTATTTGGCTCAGGGGTGGAGGCATAAAAACCGCTCCAACATTGTTCCATGGAGCTTGAGCCATCCTTGAGTTACTGGTAATTGCAAGTGTAGGAGATGATCCTTGAGGATTTGAAGATGCAGATAATATGATCTTGGATGATTGGGGAAGAGGGGTTGTGGAAGGTGGATGAGTGATTTGGAATGGATATGTGGGCGGTTGACTTCGCGGTGAGGGGATTGAAATCGATGATGTAGATGAAAGAGTTTCACTGTCAGAGTGCAGTGATGTTTTCCTTGCTCTTTTTCTGGTGGGAAGAGGGAGTTCGGTTGGCTGAATGCCAAATTTTCCGCTCTTTAACCTGGTCAGGGGATGAGCAGGATTGTATTGTGAAGTTACGCTGCTTTGAGATTTATCAGACCCTAGTGAAAAAATAGAAAATCCCTAGAGTTTATGAATAAGAGTTTGAACTTCAGGGGGTTCGATGGTAGGTTGGTCTGAAATATTAGGGTATGTAACAGCGGTTATTATTCGACCGACTTGGGATTCTGAATTTAAATTTTCTTAGGAAGTCGGGGGAGTTGATGAGGGTGATTTACTCTTAGAATGGTATTTAGATTTTGATTTAGGTGCCATTCATAGTCATGCCCTCCTTCTAGCGCCAAATATGTTGAAGCCCCGAAAATCGGGTCGACAACAAGGGGGATACCCACCCGGTCCGGACCTCGGTTAGCAGCTCCTTATCCATTTGGTATAGCTGGTCCGACTGGGGATAACAAGACCAGTTTCCCGACCTTGGGTGTGTGTGTGTGTGTGTAGAGTTTGGACTATGTTGATCTAAGGGGAATTTAAAGCAAATCTGATTTAGACTCTTTAAACTAACTCTATGCTATTGTAGTCTAGTAAGAAACAACACATCTAATCTACACTAACCTGGGGTGTATATATTCTATTATGCGATCTAAAAAGATTTCGAACAATAACTGGTAATAAAGATCATTCAGCTATCATAAGAATAGAAATCATTAAAGATAAACTATTTTGCATAAGAAGTTAGGAAAAACAATTATGAGCAGCATATCGCATAATAAGTTATTTATATGTCGGATACAAACAATATGACTCCACTGTACAAAAGTGCAAAATGATAACCCATAAATTCATATAATGACATATAAACAACTGAAACTATAAATCACTTAAAGAATATGAGCAGAAATAGTCAAGAGATAAAAGTACCATTTATGACTGGTTCCACTCATAAGCTTCAAGCAACAATGATTTATCTCTCCTTGTTCTAAAATCTACTAAGAGTACAGAAGTGCAACATCAGTAGCAGATATCAGACACAAACATTAATAAACCTTGATCCATCCATTCATCAAAACCACCTTTGAGGGCACAAAAGTGCATGTTCTGAGGACAAGTTTTTGACAAATCTCCGGACCCTTCTCTAAATGCCTGAGAAGGGTTTAAATACTGCTAACTAATTAACTTAATTACATATTTGGGATCCAATTTTCAAATGACCGTCCCTCTGATAAAGCAAATTATTTCTAAAATTAAATCTAACTTTGAACTATTTCTGTATTTGCTCCTTAGTGATGTAAGTGTGCAACATTCGTCTGAGAAGAGTCGGTTAGTTGCCTTTCCTTTTGTGCGTGTTTATAAAAATAGAAGTAACAAGGGTCGGCACGAACTTTTTGATAAACTATCAGATATTTTAGAGAATCTCCCGCTGACTGAGTGTATACTTGGTAATAACTCAAATTTTCCTCAAACTGGATCTGCTTTTGCCATTTCGGTTTTCTGTCTTCACGATTGACTTGATGAGTCAGAAGACTTTACTTTTCATTCCGGGCTTTTCTGTCGTGTAAGCTTCAGGTATCTTTGTAATCGTGCTACTTTTGTGTGCCTTTAATTCTAATCTTCAGATGGCCTATCGGTCGTTAGCATCTGCTGAGTGATACCCTGGAACCTGTAGTCCCATCGTATGTGGTTCCTGCTTCTGAAGAAGTCTCTTGTGTGTTCTCCGAGCATCGGTGCTTTCCTCTTTTCCTTAGATGTTTCCTGCAAAACAAATTACTCCATTTTATCTCCTGTTTTATAGTTTGCGTAAAGGAAAAGAGTAAATTAAAATAAAGATTGATATGAAAGCTTCAGATCTTGCGTGTGTATAATCATGACATTTAAAGTGAACCGACTCTTCGAAAAACAAAAAGTATCCATTCGTACGATCATTAATTTCTTTTTACAGGTGCACACCTAATTCTGATTAATGGATAGCTTTCCTTGAATGTTTTTTTGAGCAAGATTCGCGCTTATCACAGATCGCAGATCGCAGATTTGTATTATAACATCGTGGTATCGCAATATCGGATCATCGCAGATCGCAGATTATGGATCAGAGATCACAAATCATAGATATTAATCATTGCGTCTTACTCTATGCGGCTGCTGCGATATGCGACGTTGTACATCAGCCGTCGGGGATTTCTTAAGCTTCTCCTTTTAAGAGTGCTTATGGTAAATGCGATGCGATGAATTTAGCATCGCTTCTTCGTGGTTTGATATGCTCACAAAAAGAAGTGTTTCCTCTGCTTTGTTGTGATAAGATTCTAAGGAAAAACAAAAATATTCATGGGGATTTTGTTTGAATTTTTTACTAAGGGTCCCCCATTTGCTTGGTGTTGTAGCATATACCAAACAAAAGAGGGGGGGTTGTTGGTGACCACAACAGAAATATATGGTAATGCTCTCACTGTGCAGTTTTTCATTAGACAACACTAATACAGATTGGGCCTCCACGTACTTTTGGGTATATATGGGAGCACAAAACTAGGTTTCTATCCATCCTTAGGTAACTGAGTCAACCATCTTGTACACTGTGATACACCAAACACAACATTCTGGGAGATTTCCTACTGGTACTTCTTGGTTTGCTAGGAGGTATTCTACAGTTCACAGTTGCTTGGTAAACCTTTTGCCTAGCTTACCCCTTTTTGTTTATTTCTTTTTGTAATAAAACCAATAGGTAATCATGGAGGAAAATCAACCCTTACCCCATCATTCACAGAGAGCAGTGAGTAAACCGCCTTTACTGCCTGAAGCTACACCTATTCGGTCAAAGTGGTCTTGTTTGAATGGATCCAGTACTTCACAAGCATCTGGTTCTTCATATAAATTAGAAGAAACACCTATACCGGTAAGTAATGTGACCCCAGTTAATCCTACGGTTACTGGTACATCTGTTACTAAAGTGGAATATCCACAATTACCTGAGGAAACTAGAACTGAATCTAGTGAAATGGTAACCCAAGTTGTTCAAAAACAAGTTGATTCTCAATCTAATGTTGTTCAATAAGAAATTACTTCTGAACCTGAATCTGTTCAACTAGAACTGGATCATAAACCCATCACTGTTCAATCAAAAGTTACTTTTGAACCAGAATTTGTTCACGAAGCCCAAACTGAACTTTTTCTTTTACCATAACATTTGGATCTTGAGGTGGAACAATCAAAAGTTGTTACTCTACTAGAAGAAGATCCACTGGTAGATCCTCAGACATGCATAACTGTCGATACTTCCTCTTTACCTCAGCAACGACTAGAAATCTATTACAGACTAGATGGTGAAGTTCTTCCACTTGGTTTGATTTCAATAGAAGATGAACCTTTACGGCTACTACATAATATTATTTCGCAACCTCTTCGGTGTTTACTACGAAACCTAAGTCACATTTTTATGGTGTTCCATCCATCCCATCGGGTTACCAATCTTTATCGGGAACCCACTCAGGTGTTTCTTCTAGCCCTTGGTCTTCACCAATGTCCTCTACTGGAATTTCATCTGATTCCTCATTTACGGGTACCGAACAGCTGGACCCATCAAGTTCATATCAAGATGGTTCATTTGGTTATCATCCTCAGCATCCTCTTAACACTAGATTACCCCCATATGGAGAACAATATCCATATTCTCCTTATCCTCCATATTCTGGGGGTCAAATATATGTTGATATGCTGTCATCTTTAGGTTAGCCTGGAATGATTGCCTGTCAGTGGAAGCCAACCATTCCCGTTCATCCTAGGCTTGCGTATCCATCACAACCTATGCAATCTTTGTCACCCATACGTACAACACCTGTTGTTACAACTACGCCACAATCACAAGCCCGAATTGTTGTATTGCAAATTATGCACGCTAGCCCTTCTGCCTTAGACCGTTAGGTTTCAGGCATACAAATCCAACCTTCTCAGGTGGTTTTACAAAAACCACTTGCGTTTGAAGCCCAACAACTTCAGGCTAGTTTACGGTTTACTGGAATGACATAGACTTACACTGTTTTAGTGTATTCAAAACTTGGTCAACCTTACATTGGTGGGCAACAACAACTGTTAAACCAAAAACCATTGAACCAACAACAACAACAGTTGATTCAACAACCTTGCATCCCCATTATCAACAACAAAAATTCCAACAATACCAACCTCAACATGGACTTGGAAAACAAGCTCAAGCTGGGTTTGGTCAACAACAAGTTTATCTAGACCTTGGTGAACAAGCCTATGCTGGGTTTGGACAACAACAAATTTACCCTGGTGAACAACAACAACAACCTTACACCAGATTTGCTCAACAAACTTACTCGTATCAAGGTTACAAGCAGCAAATGCCTTATGCTGGTATGTAAAGGCCCATTGCCCAGGCAATTCCATCTTACCCTGGATATGCTCAACTTGACCTTAATAGAAAGTTGTGACACTTGAGTTACCAGATATAAATTGGCTCACCAATGACCCAATTCTTTATGCACCTTGGTGGTCGGTGATTCCTCATAAGTTACCTTCTGATATTTCGAAATTCAATGGAAATATTGGAGAAGACTCGTCCAACCATGTCATGAATTTTCATTTATGGTGTTCATTAAACTCCTTGAATGATGATTCTGTTAGATTTCGCCTTTTCTAGAGAACACTTACTAGTTCCGCTGCTAAATGGTACATTGAGTTACCACAAGATTCTTTTGATAAATTCACTACCTTAGCTACCATGTTTTTAACCCACTTCTAGTTACCCATACTACATGAGACTGGAACAAAACTATTAACCAACTTTAAACAGACTACTACTACTTATATCTCTGATCATATTCATGAGTGGCATTGTTGTCGTCACATTGTTAAAACTTTTGTTCTTGATCAGCTTTTGGCTGAGTGGTTTATAAAATCCTTGCTACCATATATCACTGAGGATGTAGTGAAAGGTGGAGTTGTCACAGAAGATAAAGTAATTGCTCATGCCCAGTATTTGGATTTGATTTATACACAATCAGACACGCTCTATGACAAGATCCTGAATTCACCCCGACCAACTTTCACTGTTCCTCCTCCATCATTGGGTAAGGACTCTCATGCCAGTGACAGTGTGATTGGTTCTTTGAGCACAAAAATAGCAGGTAGACCATCTGGTTAAACACTTTCTATTACAAATCAAACTACAAATGCACTTGATAACACTCTTACTTCCAAAATAAATGTCCTGTCATCTGACAAGGGCAAGAATGAAAAACAACCAGGAGGTAAGAAAAAGGGGAACAAAGAAGAAACAAAATAATTCCCCTCAAGATAAATTATCTGATTCCTCTTCTTCGGCAAGGAAACTTCATTACCTGTGTTTGATCTGTAACGATGAGAATTTTACACAAGATTGTCCGCACCACTCTGAAGTCTCAAAGATTTTGAAGACTTCTGATGCATCTGTGGTATTGACTGATCCTTTTCCAAAACTGTAGACAAATATGGTTTCTACAGACCAAGCTTCCACTTCCCAAGTGCTTATGATATCCGCCTCTAAGCCGAAAGATGATGTTTTGGTGTCAAAACGAAGTAAATATTATGGAAATCAACTATCATCATCGAATAACCAGGCTGATCGACCTAACCCTTCGACTACAACTTCGAATGATCCTATTCCACCACCAATTACACTAAAGTTAACGATAAAACCACCCAAGGGAGTTGTACACAAATCAACATTTAACCCTCGAGCTCAAGCTGCATAGAATTATAACATAGTAGAAGATTTGGCTTAGTCACCTTCTGCTATGTCTATGCTTGAGGTGCTACAAAACTGTCCCTCCCAAAAGCGGGATTTGTTGTCAACAATTGGGGGAATCGATCCAACTGATTCCAATCTTGTGGTTTTCAACCATGCAGGTTATACACCACAGTTACCAACACAATTTGCATTTCTGATTCAAGTAAATGCTGTCAATAAACTTGTTCATTGAACTATTATTGACGAGGGGGAATATACTTGTATAATGCCTATGAGTTGCTGGAAAACACTTAGTTCACTGCCATTGTCACGTTCACTAACAACAATAAAAGCTTTTGATAGTCATACATATACGCCTTGTGGAATATTGAGTAATCTAATATCAAACTAGGAGGAAAAATGGTAACTGTTGAAGTTGAGGTAGTTGATAGACCCCTTGACTACAACATTTTGTTATGAAGACCGCAGGTTTATGCCATGGATGCTGTGGTTTCAACATACTTTCGTATGATTGCATTTCCTCATAAAGGTGGAATCGCAGTTATCAATCAACACACCTTCTTTGCCTCTAGTTCACAAGTTACTGGAAGCATTATGTTGGTACACGGATCCCCGCTATCTCTCCAAAACATTGGTGTATGTCTCTTTAAAGACTCTTCCCTAATGGATACTTTTTCACTACCACCACCATCAAATTTTGCAGAAGTGGCAAAAGTAGAGACTTGCAACATGTATCTTCCACTTCATTTGACTTAAGGAAGATCACCAATAGTTTTGAAGTTGATAGTAATTCTGAAATCATGTCGCTAAGCCCTATTGAGCTAGCATAACAATCAATCTTTTTAGCTTGCGCGACAAACACAAATCCATTTTTATCAATTGTATGGGTAGATCGTTCATTAGAATTTGGTACTTCTTCCAATCCTTTTTCACGTATATTTTCTACTGATGAAGGAATCATCCAATCAATGATGATGGAAGGAGAACGATGGGAGGATTACCATCATTGTTCCCATCTTCCAGATCACATTGAAGATTATTCAAATGAACTTAATCATCCTTCAATTGTCGTTTTCCTTTCAAATTTTGTTTTCACAGATACAGTAGATTCCGAGTGAAACATGTCAAATATTGAAGAAACCATTTTTGTAAATATTTTGACCAAACCTAACATTGTAGAAACTATTCATGTTGGAAAATATTGTTCTCCATCAGAACTTGATATTTACCGTGCTCTCTTTCATGAATTTCGAGATATATTTGCATGGTTATATGAGGAGATTCCAGGTATAGACTCTAGTATAGTTGAATATGAAATCAAAATGTATCCTAATGTAAAACTAGTACAACAGTGTCTCCGACCGGTTCATCCAAAGAAGGATGCTTCCATTAAGGCGGAAGTTGAAAATTTTTTGTATGTTGGTTTCATTTACCTTATTCCTCTTACTGAAAGGGTTTCCAATATTGTTCCTATCATGAAGAAACAAGGGATAATATGAGTGTGTGTCGATTATAGGGATGTAAATCAGGCTTGTCCAAAAGACAACTATTCCACTCCCTTTATCGACCAGATTATTGATAAATGTGCTAGATGTGAAATATTCTCATTCATGGATGGATTTTCCGACTACAATCAAATCAATATCCACCCAGAGGACCAATAATAAATTGCTTTTATTTTTCCATGGGGCAAATTCGCCTATAAGAAACTCCCATTTGGTTTGAAGAACGCAGGGGCCACATTTCAGAGGGCAATGAATTATGCCTTCCATGACATCTAACATATTGTTCAACCTTACCTTGATGATTTACCTACACATTCACGAAAGTGGATTGATCACCTGCAACATTTAAGAGCTATATTTTTACGGTGCTGACACTACAAAATATGACTCAATCCACACAAATGTGTGTTTTGTGTTGGTTCTGGTTGTTTTCTTAGTTTCTTAGTGTCTAAGGAGGGAATTAGACTTGATCCATTTAAGGTTAAGTCAATCCTTGATTTGCGTCCACCTTCAAATCTACTATAGTTACAGAGACTCCAAGGGAAGGCTAACTTTCTGAGGAGGTTCATTCCCAATTCCGTTGAAATGGCTAAAGGATTTACTTGTTTATTGAAAAAGGGGATACCCTTCCATTGGGATCACGTTGCACAAGCTTCCTTTGATGCTCTTAAAGGTACCTTGATTAGAGCCTATTTAATGTATTCCCTGAATTATCAAAAACAACTACTTCCTGTATCTCGCCACTGTAGATACAAACATTAGAATCGTTTTAGTCCAAGAGGAAGATGGGATTGAACATCCTATATATTATTTGAGCTGCAATCTCAATGATACAGAAAGTAAGTACCTTTATGTCGAGAAACTAGATTTGGTAGATGTTGAAGCTGTATAGAGATTTTGTCACTATGTCCTGCTCCAAAAGACTGTTGTCATTTAAAATTGCAACCCTATGACATATATTTTGTCATGTCAATTGTTGGGAGGCAAATACTCAAAATGGATAGCCATTTTGCAAGATTTCGATCTGGAATTCATCAAGTCCAAATCAAAGAAATATCTAGTTTTCACCGAGCTAATTTGTGACCTTCCCTTGACTTTTATCGATTCAACATTAGAACCATCAGTTCTGGATCAATCTCTGTTCTTGATTTCATCATCTGACATATGCTATGGAGATATATTGATTTATCTCCAGACCCAACTTTTCAGCCAGATACCTCTCGCTCGCAACAGTGATGTATCTGATACCGAGCCAAAGATTATATGATCGTTGGCGACACACTTTATCATCGTGGTATCGGTAGGATTTTACGAAGGTGCCTCACTCATGAGGAAGTTGATAAAGTTTTGAATGATTTCCATTCAGGTTCTTATGGTGGACACTTATCTGGTTATGCAACCACGCAAAGAATTCTCTGTGCTGGTTACTTATGGCCTAGTATATTCAAATATTGCACAATTTCTGTCAGAAGTTGTCACGCATGCCAGATCTATGATTGTAAAGCTAGATTACCACCTGCACCATTGCATCCTATCATTTCTATTGGAACATTCACCATATGGGGCATTGAATTCATGACATGTAACCCCACCTCGGCTAGGGGGCATGGGTGCATTATAGTCGCGTTGACTATTTTACCAAATGGGCCAAGGCAATGCCAACATTAAACAACAATGGTGAAATGACTACTCTTTTATTTTATAACCACGTGGTTTCCTGGTTTGGTGTACCACAAGTTGTATTTACAGATCATTGGTCCCATTTTCGCAATCACATGATGGCTAAGTTGCTGCTAAGTTAGGACTGTCACATGATAGTTCTATCCCTTATTATCCACAAGCGAATGGATAAGTTGAGGCCATCAACAAAGTCCTAAAGTGAATGCTTCAAAGAATGATAGGGGTTCATAAACGAAATTGGCATTTAATCTTGTACTCTACCTTGTGGGCATATCGAACCTTGGTGAGAAATTCAACTTTATTAACACCCTTCCAATTGGTGTATGGTCTGGAGGCAATCTTGCCGATATAACGCAAAATTTAATCTCTCAAACTCGCGATTGACGTGTTACCTGACACTTCTGAAGAAGAAGTGCGTTCCTTAGAACTTATCCATCTGGATGAAACTTGTCGTGAAGCTACATTGGATAATGAAGTGAACAAGAAACGAATCAAGGCACAATATGATAGAAATTTCAAGCCTCGCCTTTTCTTAGAAGGAGACCTAGCCTTTCTTTATGATCAGGAAGCTGATAAACTTGGAGCAGGCAAATTTGAATTTCTTTAGATGGGTCCTTATATAGTTAAGCATGTTTTGGCAAAAGGAGTCTACAGGTGGGTGGATTATGATGGAATCCCATTGTCACAGCTCCGAAATGGGTTGTATCTCAAACATTACTATGCTTAATTGAGTGTAGTAAAAATCACTGTACACATGCTTTAATTGCATGTGTGTGTGTCAATGTGTATTTTAGAGTTTTTATGTGGTTAAGTAATCTTCTTTGCATTTGTTGTAGATGTCGGAACCTTTGAAACCATTTGTTGGTTACGCCGATGATGCTAGTTGTAGTACGTAAAACCTATCTTCTGCAACATGGGCCATTTTTTCTCCAACTAGCGAGTTAGTGAGTTTTCAAGGGATTTGTATCGGTTGATCGATGAAAAATATCACTGAGTATAGCACGTTGATCAAACTTCTCTCTGATGCCATTTCACTTGGTATCCGCTGAATCATCATTAGGTTGGATTCGTAACTCATTGTACTACAACTAATAAACATTTATACTGTCTGAAATCCAACAATTCTTTGCATGTTACTTAGAGTTCATCTTTTGGAGAGACATTTTGAGTACATCCAATATCAACATATTTATAGAAGCTTTAACACATTAATTGACTCATTAGCAAACTATGTGTTAAATCGACATTTGCAACACATGTAAAAGTAAAATTTTCAATTGACATCATTAGTTGAATAGGATTTCATATAGCCATACATATAGAACTCTGAAAGTAAAATAGATAGATGTTTTAAATTTTTTTTACAAAATTTGTGTCCAAGACAAGTTTGGTAATTTGATCTAAAAACTCAAAATGCATGCAAAAACATCCTAAGTAGATCTAGTGATGCTCATTATAACATGTCACAACTTGAGCTATCATGCACAAGAGCCACATCCAACGGACTATAACACCAATAGTATGGTGTAGCAGCCTCATAGGTAAATCCTCGATCCAGACATCTGGAATACCAAGGGTTAATCCCTCCACATGATCTTGCAACTCTGCTAAGGTCTTGACCAAGTACAAATCCTGGAGAACTTCTCTCCCGCTGTTCATCCTCGCTGGCCCACCTGCCTCCTGTTGGTGCCTCATAAGTTGAACAATACCCATATCTACATGCATAAGAACGATTTTAGTTTAGTCTTGGAAACATTAAAAACACAAAAACATGTAGAAACTTGAAAATTGAAAACATTTTTGGTCAAAAATTTACCTATAGCACCCCATTGAGTGCCCATTGGTAAAATCAAATCTAGATCTCCACGAAAATCCATCCTTGAGTATGGATGCTCCTCGACGACAATGTGTTGTCGATCGATCCAACTAAAGAATGCAGTGGAAAAAATGATTGTTGTCTGACCCATATGTTAAGCCATGAATTCGACCCACCTCTGCATCCGTGGATCTCTAGGACTAGCTACACCGAATGTTACATGATGTGGTTGCATCAATTGAATTATTTCTAAGGTAAAGGTGACTAAGATTGAACCATAGCTAAAATTATTCATCTTACCAATTTTACCTTTTTTAGTTGTTCTTTTAGTGAAGAAAGTATGACCTCACACCAGTGGAATACTTTTGGCTTAAGACACTCTAATGCATATTTCATATATGATTTGTTCGCCAGATGAAGTGTCACACTGCCAGCTAGTTTTGCGATAGTGAAAAGGAAAGTTCTCAAAGGAAAATCACTTACATCCATGATGCTTATTTTCCCATCCTTGCTAGGCTGTGTACCTGGCTAACAAAACTGTCGAATATAATCTCTCACCGATTCACCTCCATGGGAAAATCCTGAAAGTGAGATGGGGCCACCTCGCCTCGACAGTCTAGTAAGAAAGTAAACATCATGGATCATAATAGGGACCACTTTGTCCCCTATGTGAAAAGCCTGATCTGTCAGATCCCATGCATGAATAAGGAACTGCAATAGTTCTATTTGTTGCCTCATTCCGAACAACCTGAAGTACTTGAGCAACCCACAATTTTTGAGGGCCTCAACTGTACCCAGATTATTTAGGGAAATCATGTCTTTCTCTTCATACTCTCTTTCTCACCAAGTAATGGTCATTCTGATCCGATGAAAGACTGCAATCAAACCATAAGCTTAATTAGGATCCTTTCCATGCAAAAAATAGTACAAATTTTGGAGCAAACAGGTGAAGCAAATTTGGGAAACTTGCCCAATGCAGCCTAGGAAAGGAGATAGTGTGTTGCAGAGCAAGAAGCCTTCTATCTGGGTGCTCTTTAGCACAAATTTTGACATGAAAGATTGAACTGATTCCAGGGTGAAAAAATAAAACCCAAGAGGCCCAAAAAAACCCTAAAACTTGCATGAAACAGTAGAATAATGACATAAAAGGAAATAGGAGGGGTAGATCTCCTACCTGGTCCAGACGGTTCATGAAATTGTCGATAGAATCTCTCGCAATCAGCTGCTGAAGTTCGAGGTAAAAACTAGCACAGAGCACAAGACTAAATGGTAAATATCAAATGATAAAAATGACATGGTAAATACTTGTTTTATGTTTATTTCATGTTAGTTAATCAAATAAACCTTAGTATTTATCTATTTTTACTGATAAAACAGATATGTTTAATCCATTTGGTGTTGTTTTGAGTAGGTTTTACAACTGACTTATAAAATTTGACGTTTTCAATTGTAAATTGCATCTTTAACCACATAGCATACTTTTATCTCTTTTTCAAGCTTTGTTAAACATCGAAAAAGGAACCCCCTTGGAGTCCTCTTTAAGCTCTTTTAAGATTCTATAAATATGAAAATATTTCCTAGTGCTTGTCCTTTTCAGCTCGTTAATGGATTGGAAATGACATCTACTCAGTATAAATTTTATCCTTTTCAGGCTGGGACAAATTATTTATGAAAAAGGAATACGTTGACCAAACATGGTCAATAGGTTCTCTCTTGTATTGCTTTATTCTTTTTCGCACTTGAGAGACAAATCTAAGAAAAAGAACTTGTGGAGTTTTATTTTCGTCCCTTTTCAAACTCTCTAAACATTAAAAGGACTGAGTTATCTTTGTCATTAAACTCGTTAAAACATCAAATAGAGACAAACTTGTCTATCATGACAAGACCAAGTTTCACCTTCACTAGACTTGTTAAAACATCACATAGCGATGGATTCACCTGAAGGGTGGAATTATACAACATGCATATGTTATCCTTCTCAATATTGATAAAAATAAAGAGGTACTGGTCAGCAATGACTGGGGAAAATGGAAAAAGGGGTAAACCACTTTTGGTAGTAGGTCACTCTTTCACTTCATCACCGTGACTATTTGGGTTGGGTTATCAGCTTTATGGTTATCATACCGTCAGTTTATCATACCATCCATCACTTTGTTTTGGGTCAATGCTACCAATTCATTTCAGTGTCGCTGACAAGTTCAAGAGAAGTCCTTCAGTTAAAATTCATTCTTTGCAATACCATAAACCTTAATTTTCATGACCGACATTCCTGAAACTTGTGTCGTAAGTCAAATTCCGTATCTAAAATCATTACACTCGTTTGATGCCGTTGATGAGGGATATATCAAGGCCCGCTTTCAACGAGTCACTTCTTGTTGATGTAAGCTCATTATCCAAGAAGATGACTCAGAAATACCCTTCCAGTACCTTGAGGCTTGCATACATCAATGGCAGGTTTCTTGCTTCCGGTGATAGGTTGACATCAATAGACTTCAACCGAAAGACTTTGTATGGTGTTTGACATCAAAACATCCATTCACACCATGCAAAATGTACTGTAGTACCTTGAGGATCATTATCATTATCGGTGATTTCTCTCACATCTGTTAACGGCTTACATCATTAGCTGGTAATCAGATGGTGTCTTTCCATTTTCAACTTCAAATCACATATTCACATGGTTAGACTCGTACTTGAGAAAATGATTGAACGAGATAGAAGATCCCAGATCTAGTTTCATCCATCCGAGATGCGATTTAAGGAAATGTACCAAATCATCCGTACAATGGCTTTACATTGATGGTCATTCCGATCATGGGTGTATATCTGTAGACGATTGTCTATGTACTTGTAACTAAGGTTTATATGTTGAGCATGGGTATGCCTTCCCTCAGCAATTCATGAGAAAAAATCAAAATATCATGATATTGTATTGTAATTGATGTAGGTCACCAACCACTTCGGAACCTCCTCGCCACATCGTAAAGCATTTCACTCAACATTACATTTTTCGACTTCATCTTTTAGGGGAAAACTGTTACAGATCCATGTGGGCACATCAGTCCTGTTAGTCCTTTCAATCTCCTACGGTGAAAAGGAAATCGACAAGGGTAACCTCAAACCACTTTAGCTCAGTAGCTAGCCCTACTAAGCATGAGAGGGATCTCTCTAAGTCCTTTATCAGTGATATGACTTTAAAGAAAATGAATTTTAGGCTAGATATGTGTATTTGTTTGTGAAAATTTGGTTTTTTAAGGATTTGCCGAACTTAGGGTTTGGAGCCACAAGTAGGTCTAAGCTGTGAGAATACATGAGAAAACATAAGAAGGAGCTAGATGTCAGAAGCCATGGTGTAATTTGAGTATTCATAAGTGTAGTATAGAGGATATAGTGTGGGAGAGACTAATGAGAATAAATAAACATGACTTCATTACCTTAGGAAGACAAAACACATAACCATGAAAACCAGATAATAGAGCTTGGAAAACACGATTTTTGAGTATTTTATCACAAGGCATTCATAGAAAGAAGAGATATAATGTATATAAAGATATTTAGACCATGAGTAAACAAAAATAATGAAGTACAGGTACCATGAACTCACTGGGCTAGAGTTCCTTGAAAATAGTTGCAACCTGTATCTGTATTAGCAGAAAGATGATTACAATGCAAGTCTCCTTCACAAAAAGTTCAACCCCTTTCTCCTGAAGTGAAATGATACATATAGAATCTCCTAGACCACTTTTCCAACTTCAGGAGTCGAATTCCTTGGTGGAGGAATTGACTCCAAGATTCTCTCAACCAATAGGTGAGAGTGAGAAGGTGAAACTCAAACACTTCATGAAGAGTTTGTTTCTTTTATGAGGCCTAATAAACATCAAAAATAGCCTATGATCTACATTTATTCATTCCTACATCACCTAGCCTCGTAACTAGTGCCATTACATAGATAATCTTGACTTTGACCAAGTCAGATTGAAAACTAGAAATTTTACATAGTGAAATTTTCCAAATAAAAACACAGAAAGTGTAGATGAACAACACCAACTTTGAGCTAATTTTAAAGTGCCTTCCAGGGGTCAAAATAAAAATCTAAGAGAAAGATCAAATACCCCTTCAAGTCTAGTTTCCATAATACTTTGAATTTATGAATTTGGAGCATGGGAAGACCTTCAAAAATCCATTCTCCCAAGGTCGCTCCAGAAGCACAGTGCCTATCAAAAAATGGTCCAGAATGGTAGTTTTTTGCCACTTTTTTGCACTTTTCTCCAAAACTAAGCCACCTATGCAAAATATGGGCAAATGGGTTTTTAGAGGATGCCAATACCTTTCAATAAATGTATAACTTTCCTCAAATGGAGGCCTAAGGAAAAAGCGCAGCACCAAGGCGCTGCGCTTCTGGAGTAGCTGAATTTTTGAACTTAGACCAAAATTTGTCAAAAAACTAAAAATGCTCATAATTTGCTCAAAATTGGAGGGAAGGTGTAAAAATAGGTTTTTTATAGCTTCATGGATTCTTCAGCAAGAATCTCCAAATTTCCATCATCCTTTTGATGTTTTTTTTCCTCCTTGAGCTTATTTTCAAGTTGTTTCACTTTGACATTGGCGATCATGTTTTGAGATTGATAATGATGCGCCATGTGTCTGAGCATTTGATTGTCTTTGTTTGCCTTCTGCAGGAGCTTCTCTAAGTGTTCATTTACCCTGTTAAGCCAATATTCTTTATCTTGATGTACCTCTAGGGAAATCCTTTCTTCTAGGTCAAGGTCTTCATTAAGAAATATTTGTTTTTGTTCCTGTTGCAAAGCTTCCTTGAGACCTCTGGTTCTTGGTCTTTTCCTTTTCCCTTTCACCTATGATGCTTTAGGCTTGCTTGATGTCATGATCTGCTTACCTTTGCTGACTTGCTGCAATAACTTGGCTTTTTCTTTTTCTAGGATCAACTCC
>APFE031482995.1:10314-49565 GCA_000404065.3 Pinus taeda
TAAAAGACGGTCCTCTTACAACCCTTTTCTGACCGAAAAAACAAGAAAAGATTGCCGGATTTTTGTCGTTCAAATTCGATATTGGAAATAAAACGGCGTGTCCTTGATCGCTTTTTACTTTTCAGGTCAAAGACACTAACTATGAAAATATCCTTGGTCGCAAGATCAAACGGTTCTCCTAGGTATTATTTTATACTTTTTCGGGCTTAGGAGACACAAATTTACGAAAAAGTCCAATCTGGAGTCTTCTAAGTTTTTCAGACTCTCTAAATATGAAAAACGTCGAGTTTCTCCTATACTGGACTCGTAAAAATTTCACAGTAAAGGATCTGTTCTATTACAAACAGGAACGGACCACTCCTTCTTAGGGTTCGAATCAAAAACTAAGTTGGACTCATCCGAAGGATGAGCTTACAAACAAGCATATGTTATCCTCCTCAAGCTTGTAAAAAAATAAAGAGGTACTTGCCAGAAATGGTGGGGGAAAAGTGAGAAGAATGAGATTGTTTGATATCCTTTTATCTCAGAAAAACCTTACTACCACTCTTGAACATGACACTTGTTTATTCACCTGGGTTGGGAAATCCTTTGCCTCGCAGTTGACCAAATCATTGACATTCTTTAGCCGGGTTATGGGAGTCAACTTTGAGTCATCGTTACCAAACCATCTGTTGTGTCGTTATGTGTTCAAGAGGTCTGTAAACAAAACATTCAACCGAAAAATACCTATCATCCATTATGTCATCCTTGAGTCAGTCCCTGCAACAAAATTTCTTCAACTTGAACTGTGATTTCGTGTTGTGGGCTTGCCTGCGACGGGTCGCTTTCTATCGAAATCAGCACATTATCTAGAGAGTTGACATAGATATCGTCAGTACCTTGGAGTCTGCATGCATCAATGGCAGGTTTCTCGCCTTCGACGTCAGTTTTCATCATTGACTTGCGATCGAAGGATTCCATGAGATGTTCGACATCGAATCATTCATTCACATCTCATGGATTGTGTTGGGTACTTTGATAACCATTGACATTAGTGGTGGTCTCTCTCATGCTTGTTAACAGTTTACAGCATTGACTGGTAATCAAGTGGTTTCTACCATGTTCGACATCGACTCATTTATTCGCATGGCTAGAATCGTACCGATTCGGGAAGTAGAGATGAAGACCATGGATCTAGTTTCCACCATCCAGGCTGCGAGGAGTTTTGTATTCATTATATTGTAGAACAATTATAAACAGATGGTTGCGTCCATACTGTGTCTACACGAGTCTATGATTATGATGTATTATGAATCATTCCTGTATCAGAGTAGTAGTTAGTCTGTTTGTTAAAGTTTTTGATCTGAGTATGGGAATGCCTACCTCAGCAATGATATAATCTTATACATGTATTTTGTGTTGAAAATTGCAGGTTCTGACTGGGCTCTCCACGAGATAATCCTTGAAATGATAAAGTACTTCACCCTTTCTAGATGATATAAAACCCTTATCTATTACAGGCTTCGCACTTTAGGGGGCAATCTGTTACACTAAAATTTGTCACCATGACTATCTGCAGTTAATATGGCTCCATCAATAGTCATATTATCCTCCTTGTCAAGCCTTATACCTCTGCTCTCCATGTCAAACTTCAAAAAAGAGAGAAAGTCATTAAAAATCATGTTTATCTCTGGGTACGCAGGTTCTCTCTACCTTGCCTGCGTGTACGCATCCCAAGCTCATTGTACCTACGTACTTGTATGCTCTGTAAGTCAAGGGATGGGTGCGTACTCCTGTAAAGGTCAAAAAGGCGCGAGTTTCATCTTAAAAAAGTTATTTGTGGTCACTTCTAGAGCTTTCTAGAAGAGTGTTTGACGTGTATTGAGCGCCTCCAGATGGTTCATGCATCCCTATGATAGAGGAACTTATCCCATCAAGAGAGGAGCTACCCCATCCAAAAGAGGGAATATCCCATTGATGTTGGACCTGAATAACTTCCTCTAGAACACTATAAATACAGGCATTGGGCCAGAGGAGGGGAGTTGAAAGCTGAACATTCCAAAGGGTAGATGCTACTGGAATTAGGACTTCCTTGTAGAAGCTTGTGAGGAGAGATTACCATCCTTTCTTGTTTCATTTGGAAGTGGGTGAGCTTGTCAAAGTAGAGGAAAACTCTTGCTGGACCCTGGGAGGAACTTGCACAACACCAAGGCTCAGGTTGTAATGGTTTCTTTTTTGTTTCCTTAATACAAATAAGTCCATTCTTCTCAATGATTTGTTGTTAATGAATTGTTTCATATACTCCTTCGTCTATATGTTGAATATGCTTTGTTTTATGGAATATTCAGGTGTTATGTAATCGTTTGATTGTTAGTGTATGCAGCTTTCAAAGTGAAGGAGGAGCTCATCTGGATCGGCGAGGCTAGACTGCTACAACAAGTGTTGGACTTGAGGTAGGATCGAAAAACACTTGGTTTCTCATAGAATAATGCATGTTTAGAGAAGGATTGCTCTTAATTGTCTTGTTTGTCACTAGAGAGTCTTAGACTCCTAGGGAGGTTAGTTTTGTCAGCAAAAATAACTCTTTCCGCATGACAGACCACAACTCCCAGCCCAATTCAACCCAAACCCAAATAACAGACCAGTTCAATCTGTTCAAATAATTGAAACACCAGAACTAGAAATCAATTTAAGGGAGTGCAACGACCTTCAATTAAGGTCTAGGTGCATTATAGAAACTAAGGGAGATAAAAATGTTCAATTTGAAAATCAGTTACCCGCGGAACAGCCATTACAAGAAGAATATGTGGTTAGACAACAGACTCATGACCAAGCAACCACATCCTCTCCCCCATTCCTAGAATGATTAATCATAACGCGCCCTATAGAACATCTTGACTTTGATATTCTGGGAGAACTAAAGAATTTGTACATAAAAATCCCACTCCTCCAAGCTATCTAAGATATCCCAATATATGCAAAGAACATCAAAGAGCTATGCATAAAAAAGCCAAGGAGTATAATAACAAATAATCCAATAGTCCAAGTGGTTGGCACCATATCTAATCTATTATCAGGAAGAAAGGCACCTGTCAAATATGAAGACCTAGGAAATTGAATAGTGCTAGTGAAAATCAATGGAAAAACCTTTTCAAATGCCTTAGTTGATTTACAGGCTGCAATCAATATTTTAATATCAACCACCTATCAAAAAATGGGCATTACATCAGTAGAACCAACCTCCACCTTAATAGAACCGGTTGACCAATCAATGATTAGGCCAGAAGGTATACCACATGATGTCATGGTATCCGTTGATTCCTGGGAATATCCTGCCGACTCTCTAATAATAAATCCAAAAAACCGACTCAATGGACATCCGTTAATTTTATGCAAACCTTGGCTTCTGACCGCTGATGCTTACATTGGCTGCCGACAAGACAGTATGACCATAACTAGAGGGAGTAACATCAAGAATCTAGCCTTATACCATCTAGCCCAGCCAAGTGTAACAATAATAAAAACTAACAAACATCCTGTGTCATACCTCACCGAAAACATTAGATCCCCTTTAACCATAGAAGATGCCCTCGATTTTAAAGATCAAATAGACGATGATGTTATTAACTACTTCATTAACCAAGCTGAATCCTGATCCCACGTACAATGTCACATGATAGAGGTAGCATTTGACGATGAACTTGAAGAATATCCTCTCAAAGACACTCATGATCAAACAATACCCACTACCTCTGTTTCAAATAGCAAAAATATAGATATTGAGCCAAGAAAAACCTTAAGCATCAATAATAACCTGACTCCTGAACAAGAAGAGAAGTTGGTCCAACTAGTGAGAAAATACAAGGAAGCTTTTGCATGGGATTATCCGGACATGAAGGGAATCAATCCCCAACTATGTACACACCACATTTATACAGAAAAGGATGTGAGACCTGTTCGCCAACCCCAATGGAGACTTAACCCTCACCTGAAAGACATTGTGAAAGCTGAATTACAAAAACTTTTGGATGTAAACTTTATTTATCCGGTCTCCGATAGCAAATGGGTCTCTCTGCTAGTAGTAGTGCCAAAGAAGAATGGAAAGTGGAGGATTTTTGTAGATTATAGAGAATTAAACAAAGCAACCCAGAAATACCACTCTCCCCTTCCATTCATTGACCAGGTATTAGATACATTAGTAGGAAATAAATTCTTTTCTTTCTTGGATGGCTTCAGTGGGTACAATCAGATTTAGATTGCCTTTGAAGACCAGGACAAAACTAATTTTACCTTTCCTTGGGGAACGTTTTCCTACAGAGTCCTACCCTTTGGCAATGCAATGCCCTTGCCACATTTCAAAGGGCCATCCTCAGTATCTTTTCAGATTTAATAAATGAAGGGCTCAAAGTACACATGGATGATTTCACACCATACAGAGATGATTTTTACCCAGCACTAGGCACATTGGAAAAGGTGCTGCAACGATGTATTGCCACCAGGCTTTGCTTGAGCCATGAAAAGTTCTATACGATGATGACTGAAGGACTCATCCTAGGTCATTATATCTCAGTGGCTAGAATACAGGTAGATTTGGCCTAAATTCAAATAATTTTGTTAATAGATACTCCTACCACACAGACAAAGGTATGTAGTTTTCTTGGATTTTCTAGTTATTATAGGAGATTTATAGAACATTTTTCTCAAATAGCTGCACCTCTATACGCACTAATAGGGAATGTTGATTTTTTTTTGGGCAGCTAAATGTGACCATGCTTTTGAGGATATGAAAAAGATTGTGTCAAGGAAGAGATAAAATAAGAGGTTGCAGGAAGTAGAACTGAAGTTGCAGGAAACATAACATAAATTGAAGGAAGAACAGGAGTTGAGGCAGAGAGAATAAGAAGAGAAGCGAAAGTAGGAGGAAGGTTACAGATGCAAGATTAGGAACTTTCTAAACATATTGAGCACTTGATTAAAGTAAAAAACATGGAGATGGAACAGGAGCTGCAAAATTAATATGTTGATATGATGCCACGTGCATCACAGGAGGAAGGTTAACAAATGTAGGATTAGGAACTTTCTCAACCTATTGAGAACTTGATTGAAGTAAAAAACATTGAGATGGAATAGGAGCCGCAAAATTAATATGTTGATATGATGCTAAGTGCACCAAAAATCACTGTTCAGTTTCCACCACCTCTAATAGCAGAACCATTCCCGAGCAAGGAAGGGGATGTTGTTCCCCTTGACAATAATCTGGTGACGGATGTGCACAATTTGTCATTTGATGAGTTCTAGAAGAGTATTCTACAAGCACAAAGCTTGCATTTTTTAGATGATCAAGAATCACTTACATTCATTAGAGAAAGGGTGATAATGGACACCAAGAATTATCCAAATGCCATTGCCGAAGCCAACTTGGACTTCACAGGAGAAATGAGATAAAACATTCAATACTTTTTTGATCGAGAATGAGAATTTGGCACAGAACATGCAGGTTGCTAGGAAAGAGGCATAACAACTGTGTGCAAAATCACATACTGTAGTTTCCGCATAGGTTTACTTGGAGGACATGAGAGAAACGATACTGTCTGAAGTATCAACACTTGGAGAAACCATGCAGAAGCTCTCTGAGGGGTTTGCAACCATACACAAAGTAGTTTTCCATTTGCATGGTCTATAGCAGCAGAGAAAAGAGTTTGTTAAAACTATCAAGAACATATAAGCTACCATTACTTATGTGCAAGGGTGGACAATGCGATATAGTTCGTTCTGAAGCATGAGAAAAATTGTTTTGATTTGGATAGGACCACCGATGTTATTCTGCATGTTCTCTCTGTTTAGCTCCAAATATTCCTTGGTGGAAATCTATCTCAGCTGCTCCAAGTACTCTTCGGTCTCCTGCTAAACAATGTTCCTACGTTTGGTTTTGGTGAGTGAACCGATAGATGGGATCTTGTGTGTTTTCACCAAGACATCCAAACTACTGAACAACCATACATATCGCGTCTAAATGCTACCAATGAATGAGGCGAGCTACTTGTTGTTCTCAATCAACATCCAAACTCTATCTTTCTCCAACTCTACTCGTGGCTTCATTTTATTCACTAAGTTAAGTGGTGCCTAGATGCCATGGAGGCTATATTTCGCATCCATCTAGACATAATCACGTAGTTTGGGGACATCATCACACAGTATTGATCTTGGCACCAATATGTGGCCGAGAAGAAGCAAGTGAAGGTTTCTGAGCTAGATTTATTCTAAGCTCAAGCATCTTAGTGTTGTGTCTTGTTAAGTTGTCATGTCATCTCTACCCTATTTTATCTTATATGGGTATAAGTGTAAAATGCAGTATTATTTGTAATTATGTTTTAAGTGAAATTCTAAGTGCCAATATTAGAATATCAAGAGTCATGATGTAATGTAATAAGTCATTTTGTAAAGAGGTTGAAGAGTCACGAGGGTAGTCTAAAGGTCGCAAATGGGAGTTGAAGAGTCACCCCCTCTTGTTATAAATAGATCCTCATAACTCATGTAACAAGATTTTGGGAGGCAAGCTTTTGGCTAGGATTAGGCTTAGAAGGAACTTGAGATTATTGTGAAGAGCCTTGACTTCTCCATAGCATAGAGAAAGTATACTTATTTGGAGGAGCAAGTGTTCTTGACTTTAATGTTCCACAATTGGGGCTAGTGGTCTGTCAATGATGTATGTATGAATGGAACTTTCACTTATAATAAAATTAGAGCCAACACGCTTTCATGCATATGTTATGAATATAGTAGGACTATTCTTGTTGTATTTGCAATGTATGTTATTTAAGTTACGCTTATGGTTATCAACTATTTTGTTTGCATTTGTATAAATCTTGTTGAATTCATGTTGTTGTATTAATTCACCACTTTAAATTGTGGATTGTTCCGCATCTTCGCTTGTGATGTCATTATGCTCATGTGTTCCTTCGAAGTTGCATATTATTACAGGCTTCCAAGGAGCGGACTTCCTTTTCCCTTCATGTGTTGGAACCTTCATGCATCACACTTGACTTGCCATAGGTTCACACAAACTTCCTCTCGCCCAAAGTTATTGTACTTCACTCTACGTGTTTTCACAATCAAGGCATTACATGACCACCCACTATTGGGACTCCTACTCCAAATGGTGTGAGGTCTAGTTGGGACTTCATATCGGGGAGATTCCATGAATGTTGGTGGGTCTAGTACCATCAAAATTTATGGTGATAGAAGGAGGGCTAGATTACAAGCTAAGCCCTTGAAGTCTGTATTGAATTTTTGCACTCATTTACTTACTTCCCCCCAAATCATAACCTTGACATGTTTTTCCAGACAAACAAATCTGAAAGTTCAGGTGAGAATTATTGATGACTTTTCCAATTTGAAATTCAATGGTGAGGGTGAAACAACCTTATTTAAGCACACCACACATTTTCTTGATTTATGCATTAAGCACAACATCCACTGTGAGGATGTTGGTTGTAGGTTTTTCATTCTCATGTTCGAAGGGTGCATATGAGAATGGTGTAACACATTTTTTAATGACTCTATACACTCTTTTGAACAAATTTTCATAGAGTTGTCTATGCTTTTGATTACTATGATCGCAAAACTCTATGCAAGAAAATTTGGAATTTGCAAAAATCACCTGATGAATCCGTTTAGGATTTTCACGATCATTTCCTCCACTTTTGCTTTGAATTTCCTAAAGATGATGTTGATTGGTATTTCTTGGTAGAAGGATTCCTATATCTTGTCCACATTTCAGAAAATCCACATGAGCTTGAATCTTTCGAACCTCTCCTAACATACCTCGGTATCAGAGATTCTAAATCTACGATAGATGAGGTTGTTGTTTCAAGTGACCCTCTGTGCCCTCCTCATCAAACAACTCTAATTCCATAGGTTGAGGTGGGAGAAGTTGAGAATTCATCCATTGATCGACCACCATCTTTTCCCATCTCACATACTCTGAATTTCAGTGTAGGTTTTGACTATGAGGCCAATGGTTGTGATGAAGTGTTATCTCCTCATCCACCATCCTTTGGTCCTTCTAATCCTCTAGATTGTGATGTGTTGTGTTCACTTGTTTCAAATCTCTCTTTTTTTTATGAGGATAAAGTTCATGATGGAGTTGGTGTTGAAACTCCAACCTGCAATATCATGTTCGATGAGTGTGTGTGGGAGTCTAAATGTGAACAAGAATCTCTGATGAAGGATGATCTCCTTCCTCCTGCACCTCTTCTGCATTATCCTAATATTTCCCACAATTCTGTCATTCCTGTTGATCCTTGTGAAAATTTAGTTTCTATTGATGTTACTACTTTGAATCATTCTCAGGACATGTGTAATGCCAATTCTTCATCTGAATTTGGAGAGGACAAATATTTTCTACCTCATCCTCCCAATCTCTCATCTTATCTTTCTAGAAATATAGAGGGTGAAATTTCTCAATCTCCATCATTCCCTTTTTACAATTCGTCAGATCATGAGGATGCCTCTGTTTGTAATCTCATACGTTCTGATCCTGGCTATCATGACCTTTTCATTGATTCATTTGATCATGATTATGATTTTTCCACTATTGATCTTTCAAAGCCATTGATATTTGATGATCCATCTTATGGTGAATTGGAACTTCCCCAAGTTGTCGAGGAACTTTAACCTGAGTTGATAGTTATGTCAGGTTCTCGTATTCTTGAGGATAGTTCCAATTTTGATCAGAAATGTGTTGAATCTTTCTAGGTTCCTCATCACTCTATCTCACACATTGAAAATCAATTTATTTTACAATTTTCACATCCTCCATCTATGTCACACAATCCTATTGCTTAGTCATTGGAGGAGTCTTATGTGGCGAGCATGATTGCAAAGCGAAAATTTCCTTCTTTCTTTATGTTCGTTCCTTTTTGCAATTTGAAAGTATGTGCTTGCACGTATTCAGGTCGCAATGTGTCTAAACACCACAATGGACCCGCAAAATGTCTTCCATGCACATTTGTTTCTTTATTTTCTGCGTGTTGTTTCAAACTTCAAAGTGAGTTTGGCCTATTCACTATTAGGTTAGGGGTAGGAGTAGTTGTTTATTTTTCTTGTTTGTTTCTTTGATTTTTTTTTCATTTAATTTCTGTTATGCTTATTTTCTTTTATTTGTAGGACAACTTCTACATGAGACCATGTTTGGCTTCTTGGACAAGCATGGTGAAATCCAAGAGGAAGTTGTACTGCTATCAATGTTTGGTTATATGTCTATTCCCTCTCTTATGTGAATCTTATGTTTCTTTTAGTTGATGATACTTGATGAAAAATACGTTCCTTTCAGACAAAGTCATAGTGAAACCATAATGATTGCACTTTTAATTAGTACAACCTACTCTAATCAGTTTTCTATTTTCAGTTAATGCTTGTCATCTAAGTCGATTAGATTAAGGAGAGGAGGAAAACCTTAACAAGTATGTTATAGGTGTATATAAATATTCTTCTCTAAAGGGACAACCTCCTGCTCTTAATAAGTCAGGATCCCTCATTCGCCCCATGAAATAAATAAGTGCCTATGCACATTTCTTTGAAAAAAGAAAAATGAAATAAAGGGAAAAAGAAGAGAAAGTCTTCCTACATAGAGAGGTGAAGCAAGAAACTTTGCTAGGGTTTTGTCCAGGCTCGTTAGCAGTGGAGCAATGCTTGTTCTCTAAAAGTGACTCTGTTGGGGTACTTTCCAGGCCTGCTAGTAGTGTAGAAACACTAGAGATGAAAAATAAGACTCTCACAATCTATTTTACTTGCACATTTATATACTCCTCATCCCCAATAAAAACAACTCAGTTTGACTTAGCTTGGTATGTGTGTTGTCGATGAGGAGAATGGTAGGGACTATATCTTTAAATTAAGCTAAGTGAAGAAGCTATTATAATTGATGAATTGAAAAGTACTTCTAGAAGCGTTAGACCTATTTTTCATGAGACAATATCCACACATAGAGCTAGATTTCTACCAATGTGTTGCCAGTGTTGTAGCGACAACAACCACCCTCCAAAGTTTTGCACATGATTTGATTTTGGAGCCTTCCTTCCTATCAACATGAGCTAATCTTACATTGATTCGAGTATTCATTATTCGATTAAGACTTATATTTTTCATTTGTTCTTGTGCTTGCTTATTTCCACACTTAGCTGATATTTCTAACTCACAAGATGATCTCCCAACTTGGTTTTACAACAATTATGGGCTTACCTCCAAAAACTGTGCAATCCTTGAAAGCAAGCAACCTTGATGATTGGAATTGTGCAGTTCAGACTGGAAGTTAACCTTGAGTTCAAAAATTTTGCAGTGAGGGAAGGCAACCCAACACTGATCCCAGAAGTTGTGCAACCCCTCATTGAGCTCAGAAAATACGTAGTGCACTAAGCCGAAAAGTTTCCCAATTCCTAGAATTAGATAGTCTTTCCTGACAGTGTGTATGGAAAGTTTCCCGAAAAATTAAAAAAGTAAAAAAGCTAAAAAACAAAAAAAGCATACCTAAGAATAGGGATCTATTTTTAGTATCCTGAAGGAGGCACTTTCACTATTTTTAGAAACTTCCACCAATTGTCATTGTTTTCTTGATTTTAGGCATGCTTGTCATAAACCATAATATGCTCAAATCTATTTAATCAACACCTCTAGATCTCACTTGCACATTTGATCTTGGAGCTCTAGCATTCTCAAAGAGATTAGGGAACCTTCTGTGTGGTCATTGTTGCTTTTGCATGTTAGTTTCACTTTTGTCATGTTTTACTGCCTTTTCGGTCGCTTTTTGTCATTTCACTTGTCTGAGTGTTGTTTTACTCATTTATCTTCATATTAGTTGGCATTTAAAGTTACTTTAACTTGTATAATTGTTGTTTTAAGTTTTCATTTGCCTTTCACAAGTGTCACATCAACTTTATTGTTTTTCACTGATGGTCATTGTTGTGGCGAATCTCCTCACATACTTGATTTTCCTTCTATTTGATTAGTTGTTGCACTTGATCTACATGGATATAATTATACTTAGTCATTTTTGCACTCAACCTCATATCATCACTCACTTCTACTCATTTTTCACACTTCTGCTGAGAAAATCCACACTCTCCTTGGCCAGATATTTCCTTGCCCAGCTGGGCACTACGCAATCCTAAGGCTAAACACACAAGCTTGGCCTCTGGAATTGCGTAGTGTGCAATAAACGTTGGATCCAACTTCGCATTCCGCAGTTCTAGGGGTTAGCGTATTAGCCTGGCCACTAAGACTACAATGCGCAATATCTCCTAGTCTTTGCCCCAGGATGGGACTATGCATTGCAAAGTCCCAAGCCTCAAGCCTCATCCTTGGAAGTTGGGACTACGCAGTGCGTAGTTCCCACAATCATCCAATGTCCCTTGCTGATAAAAACTGTGCAATCCTTCTCTCTAGTTGCCCAATTTTCGGCTTGATCATGCTTTGAAGGTAGATTTGTTGAAGCTAATGTGTGCTTTCCATGAGTGTTCTTTTTGTCCCACAGGTACCACACTTGTGAAGCATTTTTCACCAGTAGTCATTATTACCATGGCACCAAAGAGAGTTGCTTCAAAAGAGACCACTGAAAGTAGTATTGGGGAAGAAGTTGAGCAAACACCATTAGACTTGCTAGTATATGCAGACACTCAGTTGTTTACAGAAAAGTGGCCAACACTAACATTGTAGCAATTTAGTGAAGCTCTTTCAGTAAAAAGCCTTGAGGCAGATCTAGAGTACTGACAAGTGTATCTCAGTATCCGACAGTCAAGACTACACAAGGTTGCCTGCAAGTATACGACTTTCCCTTGTGCAGATGTCATTAGCTGGATTGTCTCACACATTGAGGAGACTAGCATGACATTAAGAAGTGAGAACGGAAAAAATCTTTCTACCTTTCGGGAAGAAGACTATCAATGCATGTATTAGTTGCACGAGCCAATGAAGCTCATGGAATCATTGTTCTATGCCACCCAAAATTATGTGAATACAAAAAACATTGTTAAAGGCTCGGTGAAAGATCCATCATATTTTTGACAAGAACAAACCCATGTATATAAGACAAAGTCCCTCAGGAAGGCCTACCAACTCTTGGTTATCTTACCTTGTAGAATAGATGGTCAGTAGAGCACAGAGACCTTTCCTCAAGGGTGGGATATCTTATTGAACTAGTTTGTGAATGAGGGGGGTTTGTTTAACTGGCTATATTTATTGGCTCGCTAGTTTTTCAGCTCATGTAGCATAGGCCCGGAGTACTCTCGATGGTGAGAAAGAAATGTTCTATATGTCTACATATTTACTAAATGTAATCTATGAAAAATGACATTTCCCTGACATGAATTGGACATGGAGACCATGAAAATCTGTTGTGCATATCTATTGCAAACCCCTTTATGATTGCACTCATTGAGGAATAATGGCACAACTAACCGACCACTTCATCATCTCACTTTAGAAACTTATCTTTGAAGAGGATCCAACTTGCATGCTGTGAGGAGCAATGGAGGCGATAACATACATCACAAATTGCTATGCCTCACCAAGTGACACCTTCCTTAGAGTGTTCGATAGAGAGAAGCCTTCACATGTTTTACCTACTTGTCCTTTGAAAATTGGATTATATAAGATAAAGAACTTGAAAGTCATGGATACTGAGGGAAAGGAGATAGTGAAGTATGCATTCAGTACATGGGAATTTGATCTGTATGATCCCAGTGGTATTTCTACAAACCACTGTGTGAGAATTTACTTTCTGTGGATCAGCGGGGCATTTCATTGGCCAGAGGAGGACCCTTGGAGGAATTGCTACAATTCCTCCAAACTTAGTGAGATGGTCAGTTTAGCATGGACTTCACATGCTACTCCAGATATGACAACAATTAGAAAAAGGTAGCAATCATAGACAGGATAAGTGAAAGAGGAGGATTTTCAATAGTCCAGAGGGAGAACAAAGCTGCAAAATGAAAGAAGATCCTATTCTCATGAAAGCAACTTTAAAAGAAGAAGCAAAGAGGAAGCAGATAATACAAAGATCATAATAGAGAAGGAGAGAAAAGCATAGGTTGGAAGAAGCATAACTAAAGTTGTAGGAAACATAACAGAAAATGAAGGAAGAATAGGAGTTGAGGAGGAGAGAACAAGAAGAGAAGCGAAAGTAAGAGGAAGGTGAACAGATTCAGGATTAGGATCTTTCTTAGTAGATTGAGCACTTGATTGAAGTAATAGGCATGGAGATGGAACATGAGACATAGAATGAAGATGTTGATCTAATCCTGAGCACACCATAGGTCATCGTTGAGTCTACACCACCTCCAATAGCAAAGACAACCTCAAGCGAGGAAGGGGATGTTGTTCCCCTTGATGATGATTCAATGATGTATGTGTACAATCTATTGTTTGATGATTTTTAGAATAATATTGTACAAGCATGAATAAATAATTTTCCGGATGATCATGCATCACCTGCATTCGTTATAGAAATGGAGATAGTGGCAGATACTAGGAAGCATCCAAATTCCATTGTTAAAGCCAACTTAGCCTTTGCAGGAACAACGAGATCAAACATTTAGAATTTGATCATTGAGAACGAGCAATTAGAATAGAACTTCTAGGCTACTAGGAAAGAGGTACATAAAATGTGCACAAAACCACAGAGTATAGTTTCTGTACAGGTTTACTTGCAGGAGATGAGAGAAATGATACTTGTTGAAGTATCATCACTTGGAGAAACCATGTGGAAGCTCTATGAGGGGTATGTGACTATACATAAAGTAGTTGTCTATTTACATGGTCTACATTATCGGAGCAAAGATTTTGTTAAAACTCTCAAGAACATACAATCTATTATTACTTATTTGCAAGAGTGGACAATGCGATATAAAGGGGCACCACTTGACTTAGTGAATAAAATGAAGCCATAGGCAGAGCTAGAGAAAGCGAGAGTTTGGATGTTGGTTCAAAACAATAAGCATATCGCCTCATTTATTGGTAGAATTCAGGCCTCATACGTACGAATGTTTAGTAGTTTGGATGTCTTGGTGAAAAGACACAAGATCCCATTTGTCGGTTCACTCATCAAAGCCAAACCGAGGAACCATCTTTGGCAGGAGATTGAAGAGTACTTGGAGAAGTTCAGATAGATTTCCACCAATGAATATTTAGAGCTGAAAATATAAAACATGCATAATTATATCAGTGGTATTGTCCAAAACCGAACAATGTTCTCATGCTTCATAATGAAGTTTAAACTAGTTCGAAGACATTGTACCTGGATGCCATAGAGGTGAGAGTTTGCTTGCAGTTGGACACCATCATGCAGTTTGAGGACATCATCACACAGTACTAGGCTTGACACCAATATGTGACCAAGAAGCAACAAGTGGAGGTTGTTGAGATAGAGTTCTCCCAAACTAAAGCATCATAGTGTTGTGTCTTTTTAGGTTGTCATGTCGTCTTTACCCTATTTTGTCTTATACGGGTATAAGTGTAAAATGTAATATTATTTGTAATTATGTTTTAAGTGAAATACCAAGTGTCAATATTGGAATATGAACAGTCATCATGTAGTGTAATGAGTCATTGTGTAAAGAAGTTGAAGAGTCACGAGGGTAGTCTAAAATTCACAAAGGGGAGTTGAAGAGTTATCCCCTCTAAATAGAACCTCATAACGTATGTGATAGGATTTTGGGAGGGAATATTTTGGCTAGGATTAGGCTTAGAAGGAGGTTGGGAGTATTGTGAAGAGCCTTGGATTCTCCATAGCGTAGAGTGAGTATACTTATTTGGAGGAGTAGGTGTTCTTGACTTTAATGCTCCATTATTAGGGCTAGTGGTTTGTCAATGATGTATGTATGAATGCAACTTTCACTTATAATAAAATCAAAGCCATCACACTTTCATGTATATGTTATGAATATGGTAGGACTATTCTTGTTGTATTTTCAATGAATGTCATTTAACTTACACTTATGCTTATGCATTATTTCATTTTCATTTTTATGAATCTTGTTGAATGCATGTTGTTGTATTAATTCATCACTTTAACTTGTGGATTATTCTGCATCTTATCTTGTGATGCCATTACGCTTGTGTGTTCCTTTCAATTTGTGTAATATTACAAGCTTCCAAGGGGTGCACTTCCTTTTTCAGCAAAAATAACTCTTTCCGCATGACAGACCACAACTCCCAGCCCAATTCAACCCAAACCCAAATAACAGACCAGTTCAATCTGTTCAAATAATTGAAACACCAGAACTAGAAATCAATTTAAGGGAGTGCAACGACCTTCAATTAAGGTCTAGGTGCATTATAGAAACTAAGGGAGATAAAAATGTTCAATTTGAAAATCAGTTACCCGCAGAAAAGCCATTACAAGAAGAATATGTGGTTAGACAACAGACTCATGACCAAGCAACCACATCCTCTCCCCCATTCCTAGAATGATTAATCATAACGCGCCCTATAGAACATCTTGACTTTGATATTCTGGGAGAACTAAAGAATTTGTACATAAAAATCCCACTCCTCCAAGCTATCTAAGATATCCCAATATATGCAAAGAACATCAAAGAGCTATGCATAAAAAAGCCAAGGAGTATAATAACAAATAATCCAATAGTCCAAGTGGTTGGCACCATATCTAATCTATTATCAGGAAGAAAGGCACCTGTCAAATATGAAGACCTAGGAAATTGAATAGTGCTAGTGAAAATCAATGGAAAAACCTTTTCAAATGCCTTAGTTGATTTACAGGCTGCAATCAATATTTTAATATCAACCACCTATCAAAAAATGGGCATTACATCAGTAGAACCAACCTCCACCTTATTAGAACCGGTTGACCAATCAATGATTAGGCCAGAAGGTATACCACATGATGTCATGGTATCCGTTGATTCCTGGGAATATCCTGCCGACTCTCTAATAATAAATCCAAAAAACCGACTCAATGGACATCTGTTAATTTTATGCAAACCTTGGCTTCTGACCGCTGATGCTTACATTGGCTGCCGACAAGGCAATATGACCATAACTAGAGGGAGTAACATCAAGAATCTAGCCTTATACCATCTAGCCCAGCCAAGTGTAACAATAATAAAAACTAACAAACATCCTGTGTCATACCTCACCGAAAACATTAGATCCCCTTTAACCATAGAAGATGCCCTCGATTTTAAAGATCAAATAGACGATGATGTTATTAACTACTTCATTAACCAAGCTGAATCCTGATCCCACGTACAATGTCACATGATAGAGGTAGCATTTGACGATGAACTTGAAGAATATCCTCTCAAAGACACTCATGATCAAACAATACCCACTACCTCTGTTTCAAATAGCAAAAATATAGATATTGAGCCAAGAAAAACCTTAAGCATCAATAATAACCTGACTCCTGAACAAGAAGAGAAGTTGGTCCAACTAGTGAGAAAATACAAGGAAGCTTTTGCATGGGATTATCCGGACATGAAGGGAATCAATCCCCAACTATGTACACACCACATTTATACAGAAAAGGATGCGAGACCTGTTCGCCAACCCCAATGGAGACTTAACCCTCACCTGAAAGACATTGTGAAAGCTGAATTACAAAAACTTTTGGATGTAAACTTTATTTATCCGGTCTCCGATAGCAAATGGGTCTCTCTGCTAGTAGTAGTGCCAAAGAAGAATGGAAAGTGGAGGATTTTTGTAGATTATAGAGAATTAAACAAAGCAACCCAGAAATACCACTCTCCCCTTCCATTCATTGACCAGGTATTAGATACATTAGTAGGAAATAAATTCTTTTCTTTCTTGGATGGCTTCAGTGGGTACAATCAGATTTAGATTGCCTTTGAAGACCAGGACAAAACTAATTTTACCTTTCCTTGGGGAACGTTTTCCTACAGAGTCCTACCCTTTGGCAATGCAATGCCCTTGCCACATTTCAAAGGGCCATCCTCAGTATCTTTTCAGATTTAATAAATGAAGGGCTCAAAGTACACATGGATGATTTCACACCATACAGAGATGATTTTTACCCAGCACTAGGCACATTGGAAAAGGTGCTGTAACGATGTATTGCCACCAGGCTTTGCTTGAGCCATGAAAAGTTCTATACGATGATGACTGAAGGACTCATCCTAGGTCATTATATCTCAGTGGCTAGAATACAGGTAGATTTGGCCTAAATTCAAATAATTTTGTTAATAGATACTCCTACCACACAGACAAAGGTATGTAGTTTTCTTGGATTTTCTAGTTATTATAGGAGATTTATAGAACATTTTTCTCAAATAGCTGCACCTCTATACGCACTAATAGGGAATGTTGATTTTTTTTTGGGCAGCTAAATGTGACCGTGCTTTTGAGGATATGAAAAAGATTGTGTCAAGGAAGAGATAAAATAAGAGGTTGCAGGAAGTAGAACTGAAGTTGCAGGAAACATAACATAAATTGAAGGAAGAACAGGAGTTGAGGCAGAGAGAATAAGAAGAGAAGCGAAAGTAGGAGGAAGGTTACAGATGCAAGATTAGGAACTTTCTAAACATATTGAGCACTTGATTAAAGTAAAAAACATGGAGATGGAACAGGAGCTGCAAAATTAATATGTTGATATGATGCCACGTGCATCACAGGAGGAAGGTTAACAAATGTAGGATTAGGAACTTTCTCAACCTATTGAGAACTTGATTGAAGTAAAAAACATTGAGATGGAATAGGAGCCGCAAAATTAATATGTTGATATGATGCTAAGTGCACCAAAAATCATTGTTCAGTTTCCACCACCTCTAATAGCAGAACCATTCCCGAGCAAGGAAGGGGATGTTGTTCCCCTTGACAATAATCTGGTGACGGATGTGCACAATTTGTCATTTGATGAGTTCTAGAAGAGTATTCTACAAGCACAAAGCTTGCATTTTTTAGATGATCAAGAATCACTTACATTCGTTAGAGAAAGGGTGATAATGGACACCAAGAATTATCCAAATGCCATTGCCGAAGCCAACTTGGACTTCACAGGAGAAATGAGATAAAACATTCAATACTTTTTTGATCGAGAATGAGAATTTGGCACAGAACATGCAGGTTGCTAGGAAAGAGGCATAACAACTGTGTGCAAAATCACATACTGTAGTTTCCGCATAGGTTTACTTGGAGGACATGAGAGAAACGATACTGTCTGAAGTATCAACACTTGGAGAAACCATGCAGAAGCTCTCTGAGGGGTTTGCAACCATACACAAAGTAGTTTTCCATTTGCATGGTCTATAGCAGCAGAGAAAAGAGTTTGTTAAAACTATCAAGAACATATAAGCTACCATTACTTATGTGCAAGGGTGGACAATGCGATATAGTTCGTTCTGAAGCATGAGAAAAATTGTTTTGATTTGGATGGGACCACCGATGTTATTCTGCATGTTCTCTCTGTTTAGCTCCAAATATTCCTTGGTGGAAATCTATCTCAGCTGCTCCAAGTACTCTTCGGTCTCCTGCTAAACAATGTTCCTACGTTTGGTTTTGGTGAGTGAACCGATAGATGGGATCTTGTGTGTTTTCACCAAGACATCCAAACTACTGAACAACCTTACATATCGCGTCTAAATGCTACCAATGAATGAGGCGAGCTACTTGTTGTTCTCAATCAACATCCAAACTCTATCTTTCTCCAACTCTACCCATGGCTTCATTTTATTCACTAAGTTAAGTGGTGCCTAGATGCCATGGAGGCTATATTTCACATCCATCTAGACATAATCACGTAGTTTGGGGACATCATCACACAGTATTGATCTTGGCACCAATATGTGGCCGAGAAGAAGCAAGTGAAGGTTTCTGAGCTAGATTTATTCTAAACTCAAGCATCTTAGTGTTGTGTCTTGTTAAGTTGTCATGTCATCTCTACCCTATTTTATCTTATATGGGTATAAGTGTAAAATGCAGTATTATTTGTAATTATGTTTTAAGTGAAATTCTAAGTGCCAATATTAGAATATCAAGAGTCATGATGTAATGTAATAAGTCATTTTGTAAAGAGGTTGAAGAGTCACGAGGGTAGTCTAAAGGTCGCAAATGGGAGTTGAAGAGTCACCCCCTCTTGTTATAAATAGATCCTCATAACTCATGTAACAAGATTTTGGGAGGCAAGCTTTTGGCTAGGATTAGGCTTAGAAGGAACTTGAGATTATTGTGAAGAGCCTTGACTTCTCCATAGCATAGAGAAAGTATACTTATTTGGAGGAGCAAGTGTTCTTGACTTTAATGTTCCACAATTGGGGCTAGTGGTCTGTCAATGATGTATGTATGAATGGAACTTTCACTTATAATAAAATTAGAGCCAACACGCTTTCATGCATATGTTATGAATATAGTAGGACTATTCTTGTTGTATTTGCAATGTATGTTATTTAAGTTACGCTTATGGTTATCAACTATTTTGTTTGCATTTGTATAAATCTTGTTGAATTCATGTTGTTGTATTAATTCACCACTTTAAATTGTGGATTGTTCCGCATCTTCGCTTGTGATGTCATTATGCTCATGTGTTCCTTCGAAGTTGCATATTATTACAGGCTTCCAAGGAGCGGACTTCCTTTTCCCTTCATGTGTTGGAACCTTCATGCATCACACTTGACTTGCCATAGGTTCACACAAACTTCCTCTCGCCCAAAGTTATTGTACTTCACTCTACGTGTTTTCAAAATCAAGGCATTACATGACCACCCACTATTGGGACTCCTAATCCAAATGGTGTGAGGTCTAGTTGGGACTTCATATCGGGGAGATTCCATGAATGTTGGTGGGTCTAGTACCATCAAAATTTATGGTGATAGAAGGAGGGCTAGATTACAAGCTAAGCCCTTGAAGTCTGTATTGAATTTTTGCACTCATTTACTTACTTCCCCCCAAATCATAACCTTGACATGTTTTTCCAGACACACAAATCTGAAAGTTTAGGTGAGAATTATTGATGACTTTTCCAATTTGAAATTCAATGGTGAGGGTGAAACAACCTTATTTAAGCACACCACACATTTTCTTGATTTATGCATTAAGCACAACATCCACTGTGAGGATGTTGGTTGTAGGTTTTTCATTCTCATGTTCGAAGGGTGCATATGAGAATGGTGTAACACATTTTTTAATGACTCTATACACTCTTTTGAACAAATTTTCATAGAGTTGTCTATGCTTTTGATTACTATGATCGCAAAACTCTATGCAAGAAAATTTGGAATTTGCAAAAATCACCTGATGAATCCGTTTAGGATTTTCACGATCATTTCCTCCACTTTTGCTTTGAATTTCCTAAAGATGATGTTGATTGGTATTTCTTGGTAGAAGGATTCCTATATCTTGTCCACATTTCAGAAAATCCACATGAGCTTGAATCTTTCGAACCTCTCCTAACATACCTCGGTATCAGAGATTCTAAATCTACGATAGATGAGGTTGTTGTTTCAAGTGACCCTCTGTGCCCTCCTCATCAAACAACTCTAATTCCATAGGTTGAGGTGGGAGAAGTTGAGAATTCATCCATTGATCGACCACCATCTTTTCCCATCTCACATACTCTGAATTTCAGTGTAGGTTTTGACTATGAGGCCAATGGTTGTGATGAAGTGTTATCTCCTCATCCACCATCCTTTGGTCCTTCTAATCCTCTAGATTGTGATGTGTTGTGTTCACTTGTTTCAAATCTCTCTTTTTTTTATGAGGATAAAGTTCATGATGGAGTTGGTGTTGAAACTCCAACCTGCAATATCATGTTCGATGAGT
The DNA here is from genome assembly GCA_000404065.3 of Pinus taeda. Lineage (NCBI taxonomy): Eukaryota > Viridiplantae > Streptophyta > Pinopsida > Pinales > Pinaceae > Pinus > Pinus taeda. Next base: position 31,081 of record APFE031482995.1, read on the forward strand.
GTGTGTGGGAGTCTAAATGTGAACAAGAATCTCTGATGAAGGATGATCTCCTTCCTCCTGCACCTCTTCTGCATTATCCTAATATTTCCCACAATTCTGTCATTCCTGTTGATCCTTGTGAAAATTTAGTTTCTATTGATGTTACTACTTTGAATCATTCTCAGGACATGTGTAATGCCAATTCTTCATCTGAATTTGGAGAGGACAAATATTTTCTACCTCATCCTCCCAATCTCTCATCTTATCTTTCTAGAAATATAGAGGGTGAAATTTCTCAATCTCCATCATTCCCTTTTTACAATTCGTCAGATCATGAGGATGCCTCTGTTTGTAATCTCATACGTTCTGATCCTGGCTATCATGACCTTTTCATTGATTCATTTGATCATGATTATGATTTTTCCACTATTGATCTTTCAAAGCCATTGATATTTGATGATCCATCTTATGGTGAATTGGAACTTCCCCAAGTTGTCGAGGAACTTTAACCTGAGTTGATAGTTATGTCAGGTTCTCGTATTCTTGAGGATAGTTCCAATTTTGATCAGAAATGTGTTGAATCTTTCTAGGTTCCTCATCACTCTATCTCACACATTGAAAATCAATTTATTTTACAATTTTCACATCCTCCATCTATGTCACACAATCCTATTGCTTAGTCATTGGAGGAGTCTTATGTGGCGAGCATGATTGCAAAGCGAAAATTTCCTTCTTTCTTTATGTTCGTTCCTTTTTGCAATTTGAAAGTATGTGCTTGCACGTATTCAGGTCGCAATGTGTCTAAACACCACAATGGACCCGCAAAATGTCTTCCATGCACATTTGTTTCTTTATTTTCTGCGTGTTGTTTCAAACTTCAAAGTGAGTTTGGCCTATTCACTATTAGGTTAGGGGTAGGAGTAGTTGTTTATTTTTCTTGTTTGTTTCTTTGATTTTTTTTTCATTTAATTTCTGTTATGCTTATTTTCTTTTATTTGTAGGACAACTTCTACATGAGACCATGTTTGGCTTCTTGGACAAGCATGGTGAAATCCAAGAGGAAGTTGTACTGCTATCAATGTTTGGTTATATGTCTATTCCCTCTCTTATGTGAATCTTATGTTTCTTTTAGTTGATGATACTTGATGAAAAATACGTTCCTTTCAGACAAAGTCATAGTGAAACCATAATGATTGCACTTTTAATTAGTACAACCTACTCTAATCAGTTTTCTATTTTCAGTTAATGCTTGTCATCTAAGTCGATTAGATTAAGGAGAGGAGGAAAACCTTAACAAGTATGTTATAGGTGTATATAAATATTCTTCTCTAAAGGGACAACCTCCTGCTCTTAATAAGTCAGGATCCCTCATTCGCCCCATGAAATAAATAAGTGCCTATGCACATTTCTTTGAAAAAAGAAAAATGAAATAAAGGGAAAAAGAAGAGAAAGTCTTCCTACATAGAGAGGTGAAGCAAGAAACTTTGCTAGGGTTTTGTCCAGGCTCGTTAGCAGTGGAGCAATGCTTGTTCTCTAAAAGTGACTCTGTTGGGGTACTTTCCAGGCCTGCTAGTAGTGTAGAAACACTAGAGATGAAAAATAAGACTCTCACAATCTATTTTACTTGCACATTTATATACTCCTCATCCCCAATAAAAACAACTCAGTTTGACTTAGCTTGGTATGTGTGTTGTCGATGAGGAGAATGGTAGGGACTATATCTTTAAATTAAGCTAAGTGAAGAAGCTATTATAATTGATGAATTGAAAAATACTTCTAGAAGCGTTAGACCTATTTTTAATGAGACAATATCCACACATAGAGCTAGAGTTCTACCAATGTGTTGCCAGTGTTGTAGCGACAACAACCACCCTCCAAAGTTTTGCACATGATTTGATTTTGGAGCCTTCCTTCCTATCAACATGAGCTAATCTTACATTGATTCGAGTATTCATTATTCGATTAAGACTTATATTTTTCATTTGTTCTTGTGCTTGCTTATTTCCACACTTAGCTGATATTTCTAACTCACAAGATGATCTCCCAACTTGGTTTTACAACAATTATGGGCTTACCTCCAAAAACTGTGCAATCCTTGAAAGCAAGCAACCTTGATGATTGGAATTGTGCAGTTCAGACTGGAAGTTAACCTTGAGTTCAAAAATTGTGCAGTGAGGGAAGGCAACCCAACACTGATCCCAGAAGTTGTGCAACCCCTCATTGAGCTCAGAAAATACGTAGTGCACTAAGCCGAAAAGTTTCCCAATTCCTAGAATTAGATAGTCTTTCCTGACAGTGTGTATGGAAAGTTTCCCAAAAAATTAAAAAAGTAAAAAAGATAAAAAACAAAAAAAGCATACCTAAGAATAGGGATCTATTTTTAGTATCCTGAAGGAGGCACTTTCACTATTTTTAGAAACTTCCGCCAATTGTCATTGTTTTCTTGATTTTAGGCATGCTTGTCATAAACCATAATATGCTCAAATCTATTTAATCAACACCTCTAGATCTCACTTGCACATTTGATCTTGGAGCTCTAGCATTCTCAAAGAGATTAGGGAACCTTCTGTGTGGTCATTGTTGCTTTTGCATGTTAGTTTCACTTTTGTCATGTTTTACCGCCTTTTCGGTCGCTTTTTGTCATTTCACTTGTCTGAGTGTTGTTTTACTCATTTATCTTCATATTAGTTGGCATTTAAAGTTACTTTAACTTGTATAATTGTTGTTTTAAGTTTTCATTTGCCTTTCACAAGTGTCACATCAACTTTATTGTTTTGCACTGATGGTCATTGTTGTGGCGAATCTCCTCACATACTTGATTTTCCTTCTATTTGATTAGTTGTTGCACTTGATCTACGTGGATATAATTATACTTAGTCATTTTTGCACTCAACCTCATATCATCACTCACTTCTACTCATTTTTCACACTTCTGCTGAGAAAATCCACACTCTCCTTGGCCAGATATTTCCTTGCCCAGCTGGGCACTACGCAATCCTAAGGCTAAACACACAAGCTTGGCCTCTGGAATTGCGTAGTGTGCAATAAACGTTGGATCCAACTTCGCATTCCGCAGTTCTAGGGGTTAGCGTATTAGCCTGGCCACTAAGACTACAATGCGCACTATCTCCTAGTCTTTGCCCCAGGATGGGACTATGCATTGCAAAGTCCCAAGCCTCAAGCCTCATCCTTGGAAGTTGGGACTACGCAGTGCGTAGTTCCCACAATCATCCAATGTCCCTTGCTGATAAAAACTGTGCAATCCTTCTCTCTAGTTGCCCAATTTTCGGCTTGATCATGCTTTGAAGGTAGATTTGTTGAAGCTAATGTGTGCTTTCCATGAGTGTTCTTTTTGTCCCACAGGTACCACACTTGTGAAGCATTTTGCACCAGTAGTCATTATTACCATGGCACCAAAGAGAGTTGCTTCAAAAGAGACCACTGAAAGTAGTATTGGGGAAGAAGTTGAGCAAACACCATTAGACTTGCTAGTATATGCAGACACTCAGTTGTTTACAGAAAAGTGGCCAACACTAACATTGTAGCAATTTAGTGAAGCTCTTTCAGTAAAGAGCCTTGAGGCAGATCTAGAGTACTGACAAGTGTATCTCAGTATCCGACAGTCAAGACTACACAAGGTTGCCTGCAAGTATACGACTTTGCCTTGTGCAGATGTCATTAGCTGGATTGTCTCACACATTGAGGAGACTAGCATGACATTAAGAAGTGAGAACGGACAAAATCTTTCTACCTTTCGGGAAGAAGACTATCAATGCATGTATTAGTTGCACGAGCCAATGAAGCTCATGGAATCATTGTTCTATGCCACCCAAAATTATGTGAATACACAAAACATTGTTAAAGGTTCGGTGAAAGATCCATCATATTTTTGACAAGAACAAACCCATGTATATAAGACAAAGTCCCTCAGGAAGGCCTACCAACTCTTGGTTATCTTACCTTGTAGAATAGATGGTCAGTAGAGCACATAGACCTTTCCTCAAGGGTGGGATATCTTATTGAACTAGTTTGTGAATGAGGGGGGTTTGTTTAACTGGCTATATTTATTGGCTCGCTAGTTTTTCAGCTCATGTAGCATAGGCCCGGAGTACTCTCGATGGTGAGAAAGAAATGTTCTATATGTCTACATATTTACTAAATGTAATCTATGCAAAATGACATTTCCCTGACATGAATTGGACATGGAGACCATGAAAATCTGTTGTGCATATCTATTGCAAACCCCTTTATGATTGCACTCATTGAGGAATAATGGCACAACTAACCGACCACTTCATCATCTCACTTTAGAAACTTATCTTTGAAGAGGATCCAACTTGCATGCTGCGAGGAGCAATGGAGGCGATAACATACATCACAAATTGGTATGCCTCACCAAGTTACACCTTCCTTAGAGTGTTCGATAGGGAGAAGCCTTCACATGTTTTACCTACTTGTCCTTTGAAAATTGGATTATATAAGATAAAGAACTTGAAAGTCATGGATACTGAGGGAAAGGAGATAGTGAAGTATGCATTCAGTACATGGGAATTTGATCTGTATGATCCCAGTGGTATTTCTACAAACCACTGTGTGAGAATTTACTTTCTGTGGATCAGCGGGGCATTTCATTGGCCAGAGGAGGACCCTTGGAGGAATTGCTACAATTCCTCCAAACTTAGTGAGATGGTCAGTTTAGCATGGACTTCACATGCTACTCCAGATATGAAAACAATTAGAAAAAGGTAGCAATCATAGACAGGATAAGTGAAAGAGGAGGATTTTCAATAGTCCAGAGGGAGAACAAAGCTGCAAAATGAAAGAAGATCCTATTCTCATGAAAGCAACTTTAAAAGAAGAAGCAAAGAGGAAGCAGATAATACAAAGATCATAATAGAGAAGGAGAGAAAAGCATAGGTTGGAAGAAGCATAACTAAAGTTGTAGGAAACATAACAGAAAATGAAGGAAGAATAGGAGTTGAGGAGGAGAGAACAAGAAGAGAAGCGAAAGTAAGAGGAAGGTGAACAGATTCAGGATTAGGATCTTTCTTAGTAGATTGAGCACTTGATTGAAGTAATAGGCATGGAGATGGAACATGAGACATAGAATGAAGATGTTGATCTAATCCTGAGCACACCATAGGTCATCGTTGAGTCTACACCACCTCCAATAGCAAAGACAACCTCAAGCGAGGAAGGGGATGTTGTTCCCCTTGATGATGATTCAATGATGTATGTGTACAATCTATTGTTTGATGATTTTTAGAATAATATTGTACAAGCATGAATAAATAATTTTCCGGATGATCATGCATCACCTGCATTCGTTATAGAAATGGAGATAGTGGCAGATACTAGGAAGCATCCAAATTCCATTGTTAAAGCCAACTTAGCCTTTGCAGGAACAACGAGATCAAACATTTAGAATTTGATCATTGAGAACGAGCAATTAGAATAGAACTTCTAGGCTACTAGGAAAGAGGTACATAAAATGTGCACAAAACCACAGAGTATAGTTTCTGTACAGGTTTACTTGCAGGAGATGAGAGAAATGATACTTGTTGAAGTATCATCACTTGGAGAAACCATGTGGAAGCTCTATGAGGGGTATGTGACTATACATAAAGTAGTTGTCTATTTACATGGTCTACATTATCGGAGCAAAGATTTTGTTAAAACTCTCAAGAACATACAATCTATTATTACTTATTTGCAAGAGTGGACAATGCGATATAAAGGGGCACCACTTGACTTAGTGAATAAAATGAAGCCATAGGCAGAGCTAGAGAAAGCGAGAGTTTGGATGTTGGTTCAAAACAATAAGCATATCGCCTCATTTATTGGTAGAATTCAGGCCTCATACGTACGAATGTTTAGTAGTTTGGATGTCTTGGTGAAAAGACACAAGATCCCATTTGTCGGTTCACTCATCAAAGCCAAACCGAGGAACCATCTTTGGCAGGAGATTGAAGAGTACTTGGAGAAGTTCAGATAGATTTCCACCAATGAATATTTAGAGCTGAAAATATAAAACATGCATAATTATATCAGTGGTATTGTCCAAAACCGAACAATGTTCTCATGCTTCATAATGAAGTTTAAACTAGTTCGAAGACATTGTACCTGGATGCCATAGAGGTGAGAGTTTGCTTGCAGTTGGACACCATCATGCAGTTTGAGGACATCATCACACAGTACTAGGCTTGACACCAATATGTGACCAAGAAGCAACAAGTGGAGGTTGTTGAGATAGAGTTCTCCCAAACTAAAGCATCATAGTGTTGTGTCTTTTTAGGTTGTCATGTCGTCTTTACCCTATTTTGTCTTATACGGGTATAAGTGTAAAATGTAATATTATTTGTAATTATGTTTTAAGTGAAATACCAAGTGTCAATATTGGAATATGAACAGTCATCATGTAGTGTAATGAGTCATTGTGTAAAGAAGTTGAAGAGTCACGAGGGTAGTCTAAAATTCACAAAGGGGAGTTGAAGAGTTATCCCCTCTAAATAGAACCTCATAACGTATGTGATAGGATTTTGGGAGGGAATATTTTGGCTAGGATTAGGCTTAGAAGGAGGTTGGGAGTATTGTGAAGAGCCTTGGATTCTCCATAGCGTAGAGTGAGTATACTTATTTGGAGGAGTAGGTGTTCTTGACTTTAATGCTCCATTATTAGGGCTAGTGGTTTGTCAATGATGTATGTATGAATGCAACTTTCACTTATAATAAAATCAAAGCCATCACACTTTCATGTATATGTTATGAATATGGTAGGACTATTCTTGTTGTATTTTCAATGTATGTCATTTAACTTACACTTATGCTTATGCATTATTTCATTTTCATTTTTATGAATCTTGTTGAATGCATGTTGTTGTATTAATTCATCACTTTAACTTGTGGATTATTCTGCATCTTAGCTTGTGATGCCATTACGCTTGTGTGTTCCTTTCAATTTGTGTAATATTACAAGCTTCCAAGGGGTGCACTTCCTTTTCCCTTCATATGTTGGAACCTTCATGCATTGCGCTTGACTATCTGCAGGGTCACACAGACTTTCTCTCACCCAAAGTTAAATTACTTCACCTTGCGTGTTTTTGCAGTCAAGGCATAACATTACCACACACTACTAGGATTCCTACTCCAAATGGTGGGAGGTCTAGTTGGGACTTAATATCAAGGAGGTCCCCTAAACGTTTGCAGTTCCAACACCATCAACATGGCCTAATATGAAAAAGGAAGTGGTTGATTTTATCACCAGATGCATAGAATTCTAGCAAGTGAAGGATGAATGTAAAGATCTATTGGGCCTATTACAATCCATTCCCATTACAGAATGGAAGTGGGAAGTGATATCAATGCAATTCATTATTGGTTTGCCAAAAAATTTGTAACAACATGATGCCACTATGGTGGTGATTAACAAGTTGAGCAAGGTGGCTCATTTTGTAGGAGTCAAATCCACCAATTCATCCAGTGAATTGGCATAAGTCTTCATAGAGGAAATAATAAGATTTCATGGATTTCCCAAGAAGATTATCTTAGTTAGAGATTGTAATTTCACTTCAAAGTTTTGGAAGGATTTATTTGCAAATTTGAGGACTAAATAGGCATTTAATACAACTTATGATCCATAGACGAATGGACAAATATAGAGGACAAATAAAATCCTTGAAGCCATGTTGATAATGTATGCGATGAACCATCCAAATAAGTGGGAAGATTATATTCCACTTGTATAATTTGCATACAAAAATGGGGACCAAGAATCTCTAAAGATGTGCTTGTATGAGGTACTTTATGGAAGGAGTTTCAATATTCCTATTAGCTAGAGTGATCTAGCAAACAAGGTCATTATTGGGCCCGATATATTAAAAGAAATGGAGCAACAAATGTAGGACATCAAACATAATTTGAAGGTGGAACAATATATACATAAGAGCTATGTGGATCAACATATGGTGCATAAGGAATTCTGAGTTTGGGAACATCCTCACTCACAAATCAAATCCCAAAAGAGTTCCTTGAAGATTGGGTTGTGTGCCAAGTTGTTACCATGGTTTTATGGGCCTCTCGAAGCACTTGAAAGGATAGGGCATGTTTCCTATAGATTGGCCTTACCACCATATGTGAAGGTTCATGATGATTTCCATTTTTCATTGATTAAAAGATATGTACATTATGATAATCATGTAATTTATTGGTATGTGTTACGGGTGGAACTAAAGGGAGAGTTCCATCCGGAACCTCTATGCATCCTATATTGGAGATAACTCATGTTCCAAAACCAAGTAATAGAGAAAATCAAAGTGAAGTGGAGGCAATTTGGGGCTGAGGAAACCACATGGGTAATGTGTTAGGGCCTAGATCTACCTCAGGCTAAAGGAAGGCAGGTCTAGGGTAACATCAAACCATGCTTAACCTGGTAGCTAGCCCTACCAGGTCGGGAGAGGGCTCTCTCCTTGTCAATATCACTTAGGATATTGGTAATTAGGGCTTGAGATGAGGAATTTAATGTAGATTTTAGGCTAGGTATAGTAGCTCAGGGTTTCTAGATGGATTTGTTTTGGGTCAAAAACAATAAGAGAAAGGGTGATTGGACTATGGAATCAATGTCAGTTTCTGTTGGCAAACTTGGGGAAAATTAAGTGCCATGTTCAGCCAAGTGAAGATTGTAAATATGAGAAGTATGAGGGAGAAAGCCCACTACCCTGCAGGCATCAGACAAAGGATGAATCTACAATAGCAACTTTAGATGAAAGAGAATCATGAGGTTGCTCAACAGAGCATCTAGCCAAGGATGAATTCTGATAAGACAACCATTACAACTAACAGAAAAATCATCACGAAAGGAGCATCATTACGGATGAATTCCTAACATATCATTTAGATAATGCTGTAACAAGGCAGAAAAAACATAATATGTAAATGAATTACAGAAAAAACATACTAAACATCAGCGCTGTGATGAATCTCAGGTCCAAAGGGAAAAAGACTACTTTATTAAAGTGATATTTAGGAAACTTTTTACACAAAGCCAAGACAACATCTCTGCTACCAAAATCCAACCTCTACACTATGAAATTCATAAAATATATACATTTTCTCATCCTTGTACTAAGGGAATTGAGCTCAACCATTTTCTTCAAAATAGAATCAGTTACATTAAACTTGGACCAAATGTTTGAAAATAGGTGTTAAAGATGAACGCGTATCTCCTAAACCATAGTACCCGTTACAAAACTTAAAGAGGTTTTTGTAGATAAGGTCATGCTGGAGAAAAACCTCTCTGAAATTCTAGAAATTCATTTCTTGTTGCTCAGAACCTATGCCACAAAATCATCTCTAAAACAAAAGATCATTAAAAACTTAAATATGTCAAAATGAGCTGTAAAGATCTAGTCACATATTCAAATTCATGATACCTGTGAATAAACTGAAAGAGGTTTTTGTTATATGGCTCATGCTTAACAAAAATATTCTTGGGTTTTGCAAAATTACTTTCCATCTCTTGTAAAATGGCACTGCACTAAAATTACTAAAATAGTAAAATAAATGAAAATTTTTCTTTATTTTAATGCGGGCTCCAAATATCACTGCATATCTCCCACATAGTACCACATGTGCATAAAATGAAGGAGGTTTTTTTTATTTGGTATGTGATGGACAAAAACCTCTTTCACTTTTGAAAAATTACTTACCATTATTTCAGAAACGGATCTTGTGGTAAACTTGTCGTTGTGTGCGGCAACTGACCTCAAAACATGCATAAGCAAGAATCACTCATTCATTTCGATCATATCTTCTGATCTAGAGACTGGTTATGGGAGTGTGATATACCATTTTAAATATGTTTTTGAGCTTCTTTTGATGGAAATACTTAGGATATGATTTTCACTGAAGATCATGTGCAAAACATCTCTGAAAACCAGACATAGTAAGAGCCCATTTTGATCCTTGGTGACATGCTGCAAAGACTGGAACTAACATCGGCCTTATTGGGTATGACAGCTCCTTTGAGGTTTCAAGAACACCATAGACCAAGTTCCTCATCCATTGGGAAATACGGTAAAACAAATGCAAACTCAAAACATCTCATACCAATCCAAACATACACATACTGCAACCTATACATAACAAATACTGGAAACTAAAATGTTGCCTTTGGAAGCTTATTTATATACAAAAACCTACCCTACTTTGCTACAAAAGCAATGGATCAAGTGATGTTGTAATTCCATATCAACCATTCAAGTAACTGTCACAATGATGTTGCTTGAAAGTGCTTCAACCAAGACACAAATGTAAATGCTGACAACCATCCATGCACAAACTAAATTTGTGATCCAGATTTAAATAGGAACGCAATAAAATATAGAGATAACCATATACACAAAGATGCAGCGGAAATAATGCTTCATTTCATTAATGGAAAATACCGAAATATGCTTACAACCAGAATTGGAAATAAACCAGCTAGGGCGATGGTAGCTTATCTCTGAGAAGAGATGTGCGGCTACATGTCTCTGAACTGTTCCGAACTTGTGTTACAATGAGGCTCGAAGGCCTATTTATTATTGAGAAACAATGGAAAACCCTTCACATTCCAAAACCGACCCTTAGAAGATGAAACGCCAAATTGTGGGCCCCGTTTTGCGGTAAATTGGTACATCAATTTCCCGGGGTCGTAACTTTGGCATACGATCTCCGTTTGATGCGTATGATAGCTCGTTAGAAAGATCTATCCGAGAACTATCATTGTTGGAATGGGCAACATCCGGTCCATTGAATGGACCCATGTTGCCCCTGGATTCCCCAAAAAACGTCATTTAGGGCGTCAAAACAGCTCCGGAAGTTCAGGACCCGAAAAACTGCTAAAAATAGTAAGTTGTGCTATCATTAAGGAAACTGAAAATGCTGAGAGAGACAATGATGGGGGTCCAGATGGACTTGGCAGGTGGCCACCAATATCCACCTGGATCAGCTCTTTTTGTTCAGTGAACCTTCGTGCATATGTATACACTCTTTTTGTTCCATGAACCTGTGTGTATACGCTTCTTTATCAAGTTGAACTTGTGTATACAACTTAAACTATCTGAAAACATCCTTTTCCTTCAACTTCTTGATTCTGATTAGTAGACCTTTGTTCCACCTTCCTGCTCTTCTGCACCAATGCTTTGTTACCACTGAATTGACCTGTTACATTGTAAGTTAGCTTTTATAAAATATGAGATGACCTGTGAGTGAGTTTCCATCAAGGACAACACCTATATCATAATGCCAACAGAAACATAATGATGACTTAGATATTCAAATAGAACAATCAAGAGAATGCATTCAATGTGAATCCTACATAAAAGAATGGCTAGGATTTTGGTAGGTTGTGACAGGTTTGAGCATGACAGATTTGAATAGAGGAGATGGAAAAGAAAGTATAACAAGTAAGAATAGAGAGTAACACTTGTGTGAGTAGAGAATATGGATAGGTCATTCTAAAAAAGGTAGAGTAGATTTCTAAGTTTTTGAGAGGAAAACTGATGTATATAAAAAATAACAATATTTGCATTGTATTTGCTAGTATATGGGAGTTACTTAGCGAAATAGATATACGAGAATATATGTAGATGGGTTGTTGAGAATGGATATTGGGTGCGAGCCTAAAATTACTAGATTTCACATGCACCAAGATACCTAACATGTAGACAAAGAACTAAGAGCATGCAGCAGGTTCCCAAATGTCAATGGGATTAGACATCTAATGAAGCAAGAGAGATGAAGCTCATAAAATACCATTTATTTGATAACAATGTTAAAGCGCCCACTGAAATACATAGCATATGATAAGCATGGGATAATTTATTGCTCAATGGTAAACATATTAATTCATTATGTGATCCTTGGTTTTCATCTTCCAAGAGTTATCTTGGAATTCTATAAGTATTAGCATTCCACCACGCAAATCCTAATAGATTAATTGTCCAGCACAAAATATATGAGGGATAGAATCTAAAGGTTCCAGGAAGGAGAAACTACAAAATAAAGAAGTGTTTTGTCGATTAGGGAGTAGTCAAGTTTTTCAAAATTCTTAGATAGATACATATTAAGAATCTCACTTTTCCTTTTTGGATTTTTATAGTAAGTAGATGACCTAATGTTCCATGATGATTTCATCGAAGATTTATCTTCCTCCAATGTAGCCTAATCATTCCTATGAGATGATGGATGGAAGTATCCATTCTAGCATGTTGGTTATTACCTTGGAGATGATCTTACAAATTGTATTTCATAAGGTAATTCGTAAAAAAATATTGGGTTCATTTTCTATACCTTATTTTGGACCTATAGACATGAAAGTTGCATGAAGAATAGGTAATACTGAAGTAGAACTACATAATTCCTCCACCACTTCCCAATTTTTGATTCCTAGGAAAGACCAAGAGACTTAGTATAAATATGTGGTGAACTTGTTTGGGCTTGGGACCTTATTTTTTGGAATTCTCAAGGTTGTTATTTCAAATTACTCCATAGTGATTGGTCTCACTTAAGCCTCACTATGATCTAGGCTAAGGGAGGGAATATGTTTGATAACAGTTTGAATGGCTTCCTCACAATCTGATTATCGCTCTATGAAAATACTTTTATAATAATGTAACATATCCCTTTCAATTTCCTTGTGCTCTGAGATTCTGTTACCATATGTAGCCTTAAGTGAAGATATTTTTATTTTACCATGATGATGGATCATAGATTTATGAGAAAAAATTATATTTTCCCCCCTTCTATTGAAAAGGCAACAAGAAAGTTATGTTTTAAATTTTTCCTTGAATTAAATTATAAATAAAATTGTAATTCCACATGATAGAATACTAGGGTTTAGGGGGAGAGAGGTGGAAGCTCTGGTTCTAGGGTTTAACGAAACTAGTGGTAGAGAGTAACAAGCATCCATGGAGACACAGGGAGGAGGGAGCTCCACTCCCTCCTAGAGATATATGGTAGCAAACAGAGGAAGAGGAGGGAAGAAGAACAAACCTCCAAAGCCCTGGGAGGTCAAGAAAAAAGACACACAAACTCAGAAGGCGGAAGGTATCAAAACCAATGCAGATCAAGGGGCCCATGAAGAAGACTGTCGAGAGGAAAAAGCAGAAGACAGAGGTCAAGGGTTAGAGAACAGAGCTAAGATGGGGCCCTGTAAACCCAAGACCACAACTAAACCTCAGGTTATTCTGAACGATCTAGCTCTACAAGTGTAGAGAGATCACATGGCTAACTCTGCCATCATATGTAAATTTATGGGAATCTGGCCATCAGAGAAAGCATTGTACATCTGCATAAAATATAACTGGAAACCAAAGGGGGAGTTAAATATTCATCTTGGATCCAAAGGTTTTTTCACTGTGGTGTTTACGAACATGGAAGACAGAGACAGAATCTTTGAAGGAGGGCCATACTTCTTTGCAGCTGCTAGGCTCCATATGAGGCCATGGACAATGAACTCTGTGCCTGAACGAGAAACGTTCACTTCGGTACTTGTATGGATTCAAATATACTCCTTACCTTTAGATTACTGGATGCCAGAGTCTTACAAAGCTATAGGCAATAAATTAGGTCATTTCTTAAATATTTCATAGGAAACTCTAAGGGGTAAATATACATCCTATGCCGGCATATGTGTGGATATGGACCTATCAGGAGACCTTCCAGATGAGCTTATTCTAGAAGTATATGACGGGGAATGGGTTCAAGTAGTTGACTATGAACATATCCCGTTCAGATGTCACAAATTTCATGAGCATGGGAATCTATCCAGAGACTGTCCACTCAATCGAAGGGAGGAAAACCTAAATCCCAACAAAGGAAAAGGCCAAACATGTTTCACTAAAGTAGGAGGGAAAGGAAAAGGGGGAGGAATGTGTCTAGTAGTAAAAAGGGTCTTCTTCACCTCTATTTACCCTACATTAATCATTAATCTAGGTATGATTTATTATCTCAAAGAGTGTACTCATTTTGAGGCGGTCACTTGTCAAGAGTAATGCTAGTAGTATAGTGCTCTTTGCAAAAGTAAATAAATGTTGGAAACAAACTCTAAATGTAATTGAAAAAATTTGAAATTCTTTGTAACTAAACCATTTATTTAAGAAACTACAACACTTCATCAGTCAAGGGTGCAGTAATGATAACTCTTCCCTTTGTAAACTAATGCAATTAAAAAGCAAGAAAGGAGAAGGTTGTTAATCTAGGAACTGGACAGCAACATTCAATGTTCACTATAGTTTCAGATCATTCTGTTCACACCGAGCAATTACTTGAAATGATAATTCAATTAACAGGAAAGGGAACAACAACTAGTCTATTTTAAAAAGGTTGAACAACAAGGCTTTAACCTATACAAAATTTTGAACAACAACCTAAATCAAATGTAAATGCACAACAAGCTAAATTGAATGTCACACACAACGCATTTATACTAAGAGAAGAAATACTCAAAGTTTCAGCATAACAAATATTAATTACGATTATGAAGAAACAACAATTGCAGTTACCATGGAACAGCAATCCCAATGAATAAAAATCACACTTAGAGGTAAATCGTAGCTAAATAGACAATAGTACCGATTTATAAATACACAACATTGTTACTCTGTAAATGAACAGTAATGGTAACCTCTAAAGGAACATTAGTGTTATACAATAATATCAATCTATAAAGGAACGACAGTGTGATATAAATTCAGAATGAATAACATAACATTCTAGTTGCAGAGGATAACCTTACTATTCAAATATGAATGAAATATAACAGAGCCAATACATGAAATGATAAGGAACAACAGATTACTGAACAAAGAAAATAAAAGAAATCAAACCACACACGACTTGAAATTGGAAAATAATGGTATAGGAAGCAAGTGATCCACTAGGGCCGGGCCCTTAGCCTCCACGGATGCACTATTTCGATTACTCCAGAATCAAAGATGGAACAGAAACAGAGTTTATGTATTAATCATGAAAACAGAGTTACAGTAATCACTCTTTAAAGAGAGTCGATAAACAAATTTTAAGTTACAAGAGTGAATTCTATAAGACAATAATAATCTGCCCCTTGGGCTAGCAACGTTGTCCCATTTTATAGTAGTCGGGCAGAAATACCAAAGATATAGATATTCTTTAAGGTAGCGATCCCTCAAGATTGAAGGATCTTGAGGGATTCACCATATCGTTATTTCTCAGTTATCTCTTCGTTCTCTTACACCGATTTGGTATCTCCTCTTCATTTTCCTAGCTTATGTGCTCTGATCTGGACTGCCTCATTTGGATGTGGTTCCCTATCAAAGGGAAAACAATTGATTTTATCTTGTCTTTTCCCTTGGAATGGTTATCTTCCATTTTCTTCATTTTCTGCATAGGAAAAGGTAATAATTAGTCATTTTATGTTACTCACAAATCTCCTAAACTTCATCATATACTCATTTCATAATGTAAAGAAGTTATGAATTAAAGGAAAAGATAACGAAATAAGTGGCAATTACATACATTCTCTAATGCTCAACACACCCCCATGCTTACCCTTTTTCATGCCCTCATGAAAACATTGTAATTGACATGCAAGGAAGTTAGGGAATAGGCTGGAGATGGTTCTCAGTAGGTGGTCTACAACCATGATTCCTAGCTAAGAATTCAAAAACATGCCCTGTTTGACCTTCAGGCAAT
Source organism: Pinus taeda (assembly GCA_000404065.3). NCBI lineage: Eukaryota > Viridiplantae > Streptophyta > Pinopsida > Pinales > Pinaceae > Pinus > Pinus taeda. The sequence continues at coordinate 46,771 of APFE031482995.1, forward strand.
TCATATAAGGCTCTATATCCTAGTGCAGGATACCGAATGACTGGACTTCAGAACCTACAGCCTAACCAAGATGGGCCTTCTCTCAAAAAGAGGTTGGCATAGGTACCCAAGCGGTCAGAAGCTAGCTTAAAATCCTCATAATTGAATGGTTCTCTATTTTGGATATTCTGATTAGAAGTCTGGTATCGAAATTTGGCTGCTTCTATGACAAGGTCTTTGATGGTAAAGAAGTATTCTACCCCTTGCTGGATGACTGTTGTGTGAATAGGTCCCAATGTCTAGATCACACCCTAAGTTCTCATTAGGCTCCTATGTTTATTCCATAATTGCAATGGGTCTCTAGGTTCACCCCTCACCCATAGATATAATCCATTCTCCTATCTTTGAAAGACATCGTAAGCTTTAAGCCACTTTATCTGATTAACACCGAAAGAAATAAATGCCTGCAGTTGGACATCACCCATGAAAGGACTAGGGTTTTTCTCTGTTTCTCCATCTAATACAAGATTGTGCAAATAATATTCACATAACAATCGCTAAACTTTCACCTCGTAATGCTTACAATATTTTATGAAATCATCAATGGTTTTTATCTCTATAGGTACTCCTGCCTTGACAGCTTTAATTTTCAATTGTAAATATCTTTCCATTAAAAACAAAGCATAGTTTTTGGCAAGTGCCCTACACGCTAGAACATCAGTATACAGAGAACATAAGGTATCCATTTGATTTATGACTATGTCTAGTCTATGGGTTGCCTTTGTCACTCTTTCCTCTGCCTTTCACCATACTTCAAAGGCCCAGTTTTCCAATGCATTGATGTTTTTCAGCTGCTGTTGTAACTTCTAGTAATTTTCTTGAGGAACAGTCTCTTCTAAGAGTTTCTCTATTGTTTGTTGGGCTTGTGCCAAATATTTTCATAAAGATACCATCCTCAGGTCATTATCCAACATAATAATTTTGGGCTGGAGATCTACTTCGATCTCCTTATTATGGCATCCCGTCTTTATGGTCTGAGTTTCCTTCTCACTAGAAGACAGTGCCTCTGTTTGGATTTCCTTATCACAGGCCAGTGCATTGTCTGTTTGTACTTCTACATTTGCAATAGCGAGATGCTATTCTTTTTTATTCCGAATAACAGGTTGGACTTGAGTCCTCTTGGTCTTTTTCTTAAGGGGTTTTGCTTGGGTAGTTGCATGCTTTGCCACAAATGTTCCTTTTGATTTCTTCCCCATTTTGAAGACTCTTATCTGGTGTCAAAGTTTCTTAATTACATTAAGCAATCTCTGTTGTTCCTTTTGCAATCTTTTAAAATCCTCTGTTTTCTTAGAAGGAACAACCATTTTCTTTCTCAGCCCTGGGCTTTGTACTGTAAGCATTGTACCTTCGCCTTGGCCAATTTCCTTGTTGCCTTCTTGGGATATTTCTTCAGTGTTCTGCTGATCAGGTTTTTTAGGGGTAGAAACACTAGTTTGTTCTATTGTCTCCTAGGCAACTTCTTCTTCTACCTCTTCTTAATCATGCAATTCTTTTGGTGTATTCTGACTAGGAACAGATTGTTCCTCTTCCTCTTCCTCATCTCTCTTCTCCCTAGATACATTCTTATCATGAGCAGAGTGATCCTCTTCTTCTTCCTCCTCGTCACACAGTTCCTTGGATGCACTTTTATCATGAGCAGAGTGCTCCTGCGGCCCTTCTTTAGTATGGAGGTTGAGTGCAGTGTGAGGTTGGACATATTCATCTATATTGGCTAGAATTTGGGCCAATTCATCTTCTTGCAGAAGGTTTTGCGGTGAATTCTTGTTGCGTTGCTCTGTTTCCTCCCCTTCTTCCTGACCGGATTGCTCAGTCTCCTCCTCCAATTCTCCTTCATCATTTTCCTCCAGTTCTTTTTTGTTCTCCCCACCTTCCAATTGTGAGGTTGTTCGTCTCCTGAATCATGTATTTCCACAGGTTTACTAATGTTTCCCTGTGAATTTCCTAACATTCCTCTGATTCTTGTCAATCTAACACATTTTCTTCATTTCAGTGGTCTGCTCGATGTACTGGAAATATGTTTTTTTTTTGGGGTTGGCAAAGCCAGTCCCCCATCTATCGAGAAAATCAATTCTTCCCAACTACTCTACTGTTGGGCAAGACTGTTGTTGACTATCAGTCATATTAACCCATGGTGGCTTACTACTGACTCTACATGGCGAGATTTCTTCATGCTTTGGGCAACATTGTGTAATAAAAAATTGAAAAATGCAGGCAAATTCACAGCAAATTTTTGCTTTAACATGGCTAAAAGTTTGAGATGGTGTGGTCTTACCACATCTTTCTTGCCATCACAAGTGATGTAGCTCTGGATAATTCTCGCTAATTCTGCCCACGGCTCTCCCAGGGTTGCCGACAGAACTCCTTTCCCTTTTATAGTAAGGTTTTGCCCTTCATCCCGGAAGATGGTCATGGCATCTCACAGTCTTACCTTTTTCAAAGTCCACATAGGTCTAGCGGCTGGCAGTCCCGAAACTTTTGCAATTATGTCATCAATGACTGCTATCTATCTCCCTCTCACCATGGAATGATTTTCTTACAAGTTCTGTAGAAACTCAATTGCCCCTGTCTCCTTGGATTGTTGTAGATGGTTAAGGTAAGCTATCCATCTTACCCTTGCTAGGATTTCTCGTGCAGCATCGAAGACCATCAACACCTGTGGCTCATTGTGAATTGATCTTCCTCCCATCTTATTCACGCTTAGCACACTGTAAAAACACAAAGATGACAATCAAATAGCAGGCTGTTCAAATTTTTAG